>PNEQ01107121.1:0-10392 GCA_003012365.1 Medauroidea extradentata | reverse complement strand
AAAAAAAAAAAAAAAAAAAAAAAAAAAAAAAAAAAAACACAGATATACCAAACTAAAAAAAAATCACAGCAGATAAAGACATTACAGGCTACAATGACATGCTCATGAAATTTAGGAATCAAAATTGTTTGAATTTAAAAAAAAAATGCTGAAACTGAAAATAACAATTTAAAAAGTTCAATATTTTTTTAAAAATACAAATAATTTTTATTATTTAATTTTATGAGCATGTTGTTGTAGCCTACAATGTCTTTATCCACTGTGATTTTTTTGAGTTTGGTATATCAGTTGGTTTTAGTGTAGTCGTTAAAACGGAAACATGCAAAATATGACTTTAACAAGCCATTACGCGAAAAATATTAGAGATAAAAAAAATTTCATAAGAGCCAAATTTAGTCACATTTTGTGTCTAAAACAAGAGAAAAACTGGTACAAATACTAAATAAAATAATGATTATTAAAATTGCGGTAGACCGCGCCCTTAATAAACCTATTTACAAAAATAAATAAAACAGGGACACCTCGAAAATCTATTGATAAATGAACACAAATGTCGAGTAAAAAAAACATTATGGGCTATTTTAAGCATCAAGAAAACACAATCGAGTACAATTAAAGAAAACTTATAAAGCACATCGGAAATGTATGTATCGGACACAACTGTCAACGACTCGGGTCGTTCACTCAAGTTGCTCCAATCCTCCCAGCCTCTCAGTATACACACGCCCTGTGCTGTCCAACACCGCGCCGCTGCTGTGTTTGGGTCGAGTAAGTAATACTTAGTTGCAGTCGACGTTACATTTCATTAAATTATATGTATACCTTCGATTCTTCGTTACACGTTTGATAACCTAGGCTGGCACTGACTCTAAAAATAACAATAATTGCATATTACTGTCCTAATAAATTGATTGTATTTTAAAAAGTCTAAGAATACCGTAACTAGTGTTTACTTTTTAGTGATTTTTTTCGAGTAGATTTTTTTGCAGTAGGTGTTAATTTTCGTAATTTTTTTGTAACACAGTTGGTGACACTTCAAGCTCAACAACTCGACTCCTTTCTCTTTACTCCCGTGTACATCTACCAAGCGTGTAAATTGCTAAAATTAAATAAATCTGTAAATCAACTCTAAGCTTTATAGCTGCGAAATATTACTGTAGGGATAAGCATGTGTTACAGTGAAAACGCAGTATCGCAGAAGATGGTATTTATGTAGAACGTTAGTAAGTACTGCAAAGACAACATTAGGGAAATTCTGCAAAATTAACGTCACGAGTATTCGTAGGCCGTATTGGATGTCAGAAATATGTTGAAGCAACTGCTATAATATTTCTACTAATAAAATTAAAAATGTATGAAAATTTAATTCGTAGCTACTTGTTTCATATTCCATTCTGAGGGTTCCATGGGTTATTAACATGTATTGTAATTTTAATGACAATATTTTAAAATTCAGTGATATTGTGTTTCATCGTTTACGTAGTAATGTTACGCAGAAGCAATGAATAAAGGATCGTGTATTTTGTGTTATGTGGAAATATTTACATTCCTGTATTGCTCAGGCTGCACATAGGAACGCCTTAACGGGAGAAACTTCTTTCCTCGTCTCCTTTAATACTGCCGGCATAAAACTGAGGCATTTGTAAGCCCGACCACCTTTCCAATAAATAAATAATAGAGGATTACGTGCAGCAGTAAGTTGCAGATATTTGCGAGGCTAGTCCACGCAGTAGCCGGAGTGTATGACTGCCTGGAGAAGATTGCAGGGAGGCTGGAGCAGGGAACGTGCTATTAGTCTCATTACCTAATGGCGGTCGTGAAACAGGTGGTGTGTGCCTCTGTGGTGTAGGTCCCAGAAGTGTACGTGTACAGTCACTACAGGTAAGTGCTTGTGTGCTGCCATCTTGTATGTGTGCTGTTCTACGCCCCAGCATCTGAGTGCCTTCGTATTACATGGGGCAGTGAGATAGCCTGAATGTCACAATTCGTGGCATTTTTCGCCCACCATCATGCAGAAATAACCCACATTTATTTCTACTGAGAAGTATCCACCATAAAGTAATGTTAACCATCCCTTTTTAAAAAATATATTCTTTTAATGAAAATCCTCAAGTGGGTCGACGTTGTTAATGGTTACAATTATTGAATAGTTTTAGCTGCTGTACGGAAATACTGACAAGTATCCGCTGCCTGAACAATAACCATTTCATCCTCAAGTTATTAAATGCACGGTTGTTGAAATCGGGGAAAGTGTAAAATATACTACTGGTAACCATTTGTACAGTCTGAAACAAAGTTCAGTAGTTCAGTACACGTTTCAATCTCAGTGTCGCAAACATCCGGTCAGAACGTTTTAAAGTACGGCAGTCTAAAAATGCAGTTTTAAGCTAGTTGAATGGCTTCGAAATATCCCGTACTTGTGCGAAATGTTTTTTTTTCTTTTCGTACATTGCCACACTGGATCAAATGTGGAAAATGTTTGTGAGAAAGGTACTTACGAGCATTCTGCAAACACACTTGAAGTGCATGGCAGGCGGCGTCCTTTAGGCGGTTCTTTAGATAGTTGTGTGTGTACGTGAATGGTACAACATAGTAGGATCGCTAAGAGTGAAGCCTACCATCGTATGTAATGCAGTTATCACCTCTATACATAAGCCGCTCAAATGGGACGAACTACTTTACTACAATTATTTATCCTGTAGAGCGCTAGGAATTTTTGTAAGTATGGTTTACCTTACAAAGAAAACATTTCTAATTTTGTCTCCTTAGAATCTAGTTGATGTATTTGCAGAAATGACAACATAAAAATTTGTTTTTAAACACAATGATTTGCCCAAATATCACGTTTCTAATCAGTGCTCTGAATTTTTTACTTATAAAACATAGTTAAAATTGCATGTTTGTTTCATGAAATCGCAATTCTGAAACACCTGTACATTTAAAGTTGTTAATAGAGTTAGTTAAATGATGTAAAAATGTCACTGTCATGTGACTAGAATATACAGTTATCAACTAAGGTCAACAAATGACAAAAGAATCAATTTTATAAGTATAGTATAAACTTTAATACGTGTATATCCATACACACATATAACACATACCAAAAGATAAATTACGTATACTGAAATGTATCAAGTGATATTAATAAGGTTGTGTTAACAAAATAATTAGTAGTTATGGAAGTCATTCTCAAAAAGCCATTAACTTTTATCTACATGTTAATCTTGACTTCTAATGCAATACTCGTGCCTAATGGAGCTACGATTAAAATAATCAAACAAGAAACGAACTTGGAAAATGTTAACTAGCCCATAATTTAATGTCCCAACAATGGTACAACAGTCAACAGGCAGGTAGATATTACATGCCCCAAGACATGAGGAACCATCAAATCTACCTGACCCAATTCTTCAAGTCCGCCAATTTAATCAAACTCGGTACAAATATACTTCTTAGTAAAGAGATACGTCATGCATGTATTTTTTCACGATGTGTTAACAGTTACACTGTTGCAGAATTTGATACTAAAGTTTATCGTATGTGATATCTAAAATAATCATTAAAAATAATTTCATCTAACTCCATATTAACGTACAGTATCAAATACAGTGATTTAAGTTTCATGTATTTTGTTCATACTGTATTCAGTTTTTAAAAAAACAATCGACATTTTTTTGACGAATTATAGTGTCTGAAGACCATTTCCCAATGTTTCTTCATACTCTGCTCACATTAAGTACTAAGTAAGGTAACGTGGTTTTAAAGTTGTTCGGTCATAATATGTTTCGTAATTAAACCACCCAATTTCGAAGATTTCACGACATGAAGAATTTTAAAAAATGTATGTCAATAACTGCAGGACAGATAGAATTCCAAAACTTTGTTATGAAATGTTTTTATTGTTATGTGTTCACCATGTTAGATAATAGCACAAAATTATCTAAAATATTATTATATAACATTCCTAGATATACGTAAACGGTTTTAACTTTAAGCGTTAATTTACACCCTCTTTGAGAAAATTAGGCTTATCAGTTTTGTTGTAACTGTGAATGGCATTCCTTGGTTTTGCTTTACATTATTTAGCGTGTGTATATATATACACACACACACACACACTAGCTGACCCGACAGACGTTGTCCTGTCTTAACGATGGCTATTGAAATCGAATTGTTATAATTAATGTCGATAAATAGATCTCAAGGGCAGTCGCTAAGTGTTCGTTTTCTTGGAAATACATGTTTTTCACATGGCCAGTTATATGTCGCCTGTTCCCGTGTCGGAATACCAACAAAACTGTTTATATTGTATATCATAAAGCATTAGCTGACCCTTTGCGGCTTCGCCCGCGTGTACTATAGAAAAGAGTAACTAACTTTTAGATACGTGTTAATTGATGGTGATACTATATTCTATATTATACTATATTCACGGTTTATCTTTAAAACATCAAATACAAACAGATTTGTCCAGTCCACTGCGCTAAGCGTACTTTAATTGCAGAACTTCTTTTTTTAATTCATCTTTTTCTCTATAAAACAGCTGCCCGGCTGCGGCTTCCACCACGTGAAATAATTTAATGTAAATATATGTGATGAAGGCATTTAACAGCAAGCGTACTCAATAACAGTGTAAAGAGCGCGCGCAATACGCTTGTATGATGTCATGTAATTCCCATCGCAAAGTCTTGCACGGGATACGAACCCGTAACCCCACCCCTCCCACACCCCAAACTTTATACAATACCTGAGTGAATGCGTAAGGCCTCGATCACAGGAACATACCTACATTGTTTAAACAACAGTATCAATAAAGCTCAAACTGACTGTACGTTTTTAAGGTTTTTTTTTCGGCAATTATTCGAATTTTTCTCGCCGTAAAAACCATCTTTGAACTTCAACGAACATTAAAAAAAAGAATTGGCCAAATTGGTCCAGGCGTTGTTGAGTTATGCGCTTACCAACACATTTTGCGATTCATTTATGTGTGTGTGTGTATGTGTGTATGTATGTGTATGTATGTGTATGTATGTGTATGTATGTGTATGTATGTGTATGTATGTGTATGTATGTGTGTGTATGTGTGTATGTGTGTATGTGTGTATGTGTGTATGTGTGTATGCGTGTATGCGTGTATGCGTGTATGTGTGTATGTGTGTATGTGTGTATGTGTGTATGTGTGTATGTGTGTATGTGTATGTGTATGTGTGTATGTGTGTATGTGTGTATGTGTGTGTATATATATATATATATATATATAATTTCACTTACTTTTTTTCATGACATAGGTATCCTTTTGCACAGTATATAAATAAATAATTCCTTACACGTAAATATCACAGAATATAGTAGTTACACAGAAGAGAAGTTGTGCTGCGGTACTTGTGATATATGTTTACTCGGTCTAACTTATTTCTTGTTCGGGTATTTATGAAACATGCTACTGGCTCATGTTGCTGGAACTAGTTGTTATCCTCACAACGAACTCCTAGTGGCGCACTTTTTTTCCCCCTTTTTATATCGTTCTGACAGCCGGTGGCTATAATGACGTTATAAAACCGTGTTCAAGAATGTACAAGTATATCACTTAAATAACTGTCTTATTTTAACATGTCTCTTAATATTATTGATGGAAAAACCAACACAGCAATAGTGCTAACTGTACCACGAGTAAAATGGAATATAGTAAATATGTAGGCTATCATATAGTATTTTACCAGGTTTCCAGTCAAGGGAGCACTTTTCAAAGCCCTGGTAACTTCTCCTCGCCACACGGACTCAAAACTTAACGACTAAGATTGGCTTCTGATAACGATTCTTCACAACACGGTCATCAGAAAGTGTAGATATGACCGTAAACTGGCTCAAAGGTGGAGGAGGGTGTGTTGAGTACCAGGACCTACCCCACGTGTAGTATCTCCCAGCTGGGATCGATATGTCGCTGTCTTACGTCCAACTGCCTCTCGCACACGGCGGTGAGACCATTGCTTCTCTCCACGTGACATCTCTCTCTGTTCCTATCTCGTGACGTGATCGTCTCTTTCTACAATTTACAAACTTTACATAAGTTTAGTTAAGAAGTGAACAGCAGAGTCACAAATATTCAATGCACACTTCACAATGGTTAATGCATAAGTAGGTAATGTTAAAGTAAATTATATAATTTAACACCAAACTTCAATGCAGCTTGGTTATAGGTGTATGCATTATGCGGTTATAAAATGAGGAGGATACGTGTGTATATAGTCATAAAAGTATATAAAATCTCAATTTAAATATTTTTTTCACAATACCTTACTACGAAATAGTTTTTTTCCTTAATGGGTTATGGAGAATGAGGAGGAAAATGAAGAAGTAAATACGATTGAAGAACATAGTGACACCGAGATGGAGTATAAAATGGAAGGTACGATATAGAGAACACGCATCAATCTGACGGAGAGAAATAAAATGAGTAAACTTAAATTTTTAAAGTTTTATTTACGTAATTATAGTTGGGAACAATCAGTGAATTTACCTGATTTTACATGAAGCTATGGAGTGCAAGAATTCAAGGAATCGGCTTAGAAGCATTGAAATACAAAAAAAAAAAAAAACTTACACGGACAGGAATCTACCACTTAACAAAAAAGACTATTGCATAGAAGTGGGTATTGACTAAAAATATATATCTAATGGAAGCATAAACCTACACAAAGTGCGTTGTTAGTGAATGCTGTTGCGCAGTAAAAAGGTGAAATTGTTTACGAAATTATTAGCTTATTTGTTGCAGCAACTACAATCAAAATAGTGATTAGTATTGCTGCAAATGAATGAAAGGAGTCCTATCATTTCGATGTATCTACAGCAAATTTAGTCAGTTAACATAAGATATGTACACGAATCAGCAGAGAGTTTTAAGAAAAATAACAAGATGCCTTCTAGATTGCATAGAAGCCTGTATGTTCTCAGACAGACTTCAAGATGGAATGAGACAGTAAAAAGTTTTTCTTTAGCTAGGAATTATCATAAGCACAACTTTTCCTTGATTATTAATTAATAATTAGAATGAAAAAAATGTAAGCATTATATGTTGCTGATAGATTTATTGCTGAATCATAAGATAAATGAGATTTAAATATCATGGAAAAAATATACATAAAAATAATATTGACACGAAACCAGGAGTTATATTTTCGAAAATAAAACAAGGCAAGGGAAGTATTACGTTATGTCACGAAAGTTTTATTAATAAACGCCTTTAATAATTTCAAATAATGATTGTCGGTCTGTGAGTACATTATTTTGAATGTAGGAACTTTGTCTTCAAGAAGAGTAATTTTTGTACGTAAAACAAAGAATTTCTTTGACTATCTAACGTATTTGATGACAGGCATGAGACCATATATTTTTGATGATATTTATATAACTTTCTGTTGACAAGAAAACTATGCCCAGATTTAAATAGCGCTAAGCGAATTGTTATTTCTGGAAAAGAAACTCCTGAACTCGTAACTTTTGTACAAGAAATCTTATAATAAATGCATTTTGTAATGCCACTCTGATACTGACACTTGAACAAGTGTGGACACCGGCAGATATACCACTGACATTATAATGCATGTATTTATTCCGGAGAAGTCAATTTTATGGTTTAGCAGGAAGATCTTTTGTTGCTATTTCTACTACAGAAGCGGAAGTCATTGCTGCAAGTGAGGTAACATGGAAGATGGTGTGGCTGAAAAGATTGTTACAGGAAATAACCTATTATAATGAAATTACATTATCTTGCAGATAACAATACTGTTGTAAAATTAGCTGAAAATATGGTATGGCGTAAGCGGAAAGAGCGTATTTCAATGCAGCATTTTCCTTGTCACGGAAAATATCCAGGATGAAGAAATGAAGATTAGAAGAGTACATACTACCTACCAGTCAGCATTGTGTTTCACCAACTACTACTGTGACCAAGACTGAAGACATTATATCAAAATGTTAGACTCACTTAAATTAATATGATTATTTCAAGTGTTATAACTGAATAATGAATGAAGGTGTTGAAATATATTATTTGTTATAAAGCTTGTGTCTTAGCTGTTTACCGGTATAACTTAAACGTTGAGCACATATTCTAAAGGACTAGAATTTTACTATCGGCTCAGAAAATCCTGATTTGGGTTTTCCATTGTTTCTGGAAATCACTCAAAGCGAATGTTGGAATTGTTCCTTAGTAAGGATCATTGCCTATTTCCCTCCCAGTTCTTGATTTTATGAACAACTGTGTGTAACAATCCCTAATGACCTCGCTGTCCACGAGATGTAAAGCTTGTTTATATCTGTATCTTCTCTGTTGTTCATAAACTGAATAAGTATTTAGGATCTATAATGAGACAAAATAAAATAAATATTATTCAAAATATGTTTTGCATGATATTTTACTGGGAACTAAAAATTCTACCTGAACAGATACAGCCACCAGAATCTCACTCTGAAGCTGGTATTTTAGGTTACATCAAACCTTATACGAACGCTACGGATGAAAACTTGAATTTAAAAAAATAGGAAAATAATAATCACGAGATATGTGAAAAATCTTTCAATGTTAACAACATCAAGCTTCCATTAAGGCCTAGATTTCAAAACCTACTTTATTTTCATAAAAAAATTCTAGCATTTAGTGTTCTTTGAAAGTTAAATCAAGATGGACTCAGAGGATTACGTACCATTTCTGTGATTGGTTGAGGTCACGATATCCGTGGCGTAACTTCAGCGGTAAGCAAGAACTATTTAATTATGTGCAATCTATTTAGATAGATACGACGTAATAAATTTAAGAATCGCTGCTTAAGTCTCAATGGTTATGTTTATAATTGAATTAACCATGTAACACCATTCGCCATTGCGTAATTCGATCCAGAGTTCGGATGTATGACGACAATCAACTAGCTCATTGTGTGGGAAAAAAGTATATTTTCAAAAGGGGAACCCTGTCCTACAATGCAATTGGTATGTATTCTGCAAAAAAATATGTGGTAAATACAAATATATTAAGTGTATATTCCAAAATTACTGTTGCTAAAAACACAATATTATACTCGCCACAAAATAATTTTGCAAATTAAACTTAGACATAAAATGGCAATAGAGCAAAAATGTAATAATGGACTTGCGTTCCGCGATTGTTTGATAAACTGTCACCAACCCGACAAGAGCTTCATTAAAAATTTATGTTAAACTATCGATCTTGTATCTAACTTCACTAAGGAACCTACATTAGCGGTTCAGATATCAACGCACATGGTCAATATTTATGGTTGTGTGAATAGTATAGCATGCGTTTCTGTTCAAGAAGAATAATCTGCTAGCCGTTCTTAATAAAATACTTCGCGTAGTCAGTGTTGTTTTTAACAGTCCCTAAGTTTGCCTTATGTTGACATTTATATTCTGAGATGTGTGTTAGTAAACAAGTTTGCAGAGACCTGGTTTTTCCATGAAGTCAGAGTGGTTTAAAGGTCTACAAATTGGAACATATTCCTATAAGGATAAATGTTACAATTACATAAACGTAAATTTTACATATTATTATGCGTCATCACTTAACGGTCAACTTAGCAATATTAAGATATATTCGTATGCTTACTTATTCTTCTTATTGTTCCAAGAAGAAGTCAGGAATGTGCTCTAACTATATCGTTCTTCACATTTAGCAACTTGGCGAGAGTTTTATTTATAACGGAGAGAATGTGCGTGCGTTGAAAATGGATATACACGAGTATCAAACCTCTAACAACCGATTCTTATTAAATAGAAGAGTGTTTCGGAAGAATATATTCCATTAAATGGCTCACAAATATGACTTTATAACTTACGCATATATATATATATATAATGTTTACAAAAAAACCTACAAACTCCGGCAGGTGATTCCTTGTGAAAAATAACGCAGGAAATATACAAGACCTTTTGTACGTAACCGTAATATTACGGGAGTAATCCGCCTTTAAAAATCCAAGTTTAAAACATTGATTTCCCCACGTACCGTACCTGATCGACGTAAACTGACCAAACTTAAGATATAACTTCACGACAATACGGTCGACAAACCAATAGTAAACACATTCAACCCTTACGAAAATAAAAAGGGTGGCCACCCTTAAATTGTGTAAGGTTATGTTCCTTATAAGATTATGACAAGTCCTCTATCTATTTACCTTACAGTTAATTTGAGGGCTAATTTAAAAGCAAGAGAAAATACAGTCGTTGTCTGAGAACACAGTTTGTGCCTCAGTGGAGTTAAACATGCCCGATTCCCAGAGAGCAATAACACGAGGTTTCTTTTAATTATAATTTTAATTGACCTTTTATGATTATCATTTCTTACTCAGTGGTAATGCTCGGAGGGAACCATACCAG
>PNEQ01107120.1:0-10392 GCA_003012365.1 Medauroidea extradentata | reverse complement strand
AATGATGATTATGTTAGAATACATGAGATAACAGGAAAGTTAAATGAGAAACAGGAGAAATTGATACATATAGTAGAAGAACAGTTGACGTATATGAATAGCTTAACAGATAAGGTAGATAAAAATACGAATGATATTTCAGTTTTAACTAAGAAATTAATTGCCGAAATTAGTACAAGATATTCGCAAGGTAGAGAAGTGGAAGTTACGATGAATATGATTAAAACTACGGTGAATTATAATAGTGTAATACGAGAGTTAGAGGTAACAGTAGAATTGTTGAAACAAGAAGTGACAAAGATAAAAACCTCATTAGATATTATATCTACAGGAAAACTTCGTAGTGTATTGTTGACTCGAGGTAATTTGTCAGAAATATTGAGAGGCATAGCTTTAAAGTTACCAGATGATAAAACATTGATTGCAGGAGTAGAGTTAGATCACATGTATAATTATTATGAGATTACAACGGTACATGCCTTAGCGACTACAGATAGTATACAAATAATAGTCGAATTTCCTTTGAAATCTATGAACAGGTATTTTACGATTTATAGAGCTTATCCATTTCCAATCTTTGATCAGAAGTTAAAGAGATTTGTTCAGATTGTACCAAGTCATCCTTATATAGGTATTTCAGAGAACAGACAGTTCTATGCTCTTATGACAGAGGCTGATTTAAGTGAATGTAAAGGAGGAAGTAATGTAGTTTGTCCAGCCAATGTCCCAACGTTTTCTATAAAGGTTCCGAATTGTTTAATGAGCATGATAATAGAGACAATGAGTCGTGATTATAGTTTGTGTAAGAGAGAAGTATTAGATAATTCATTCATGCCAGTGTTTATTAGGTCAGTTGATGGAAATAGTTGGTTATATTCAATATCAGGGAAAATGAAAATTACTAAAGTTTGTTCAGGTAAAGAAAATGGTACTAAAGTAGTAGATGAGTGGATACAGGCACAAGGACGGATTTCTCAGGTAAGCAATTGTATGATTTTGAATGATCAAATTCAACTACTCCCACATAGTAATAAAGTAACTCAAGTAAAATATAATTTCCAAGATGTTAAGTTGCCAAATATAATGTCATTGTTAACGGTAGAAGAAAGTAAGGAGATCGAGACAGCAGAAGTAGAATTTCAAATAAACACAAGTCATGTTAATTATGGATCGAAAGTTGATTTAAAACACTTGATGTCACAAGTAAAACAATTAAAAAGTAATAAGATTGCAGAACTACAAGGAAGGAAACAGATGTCATCCTTAGCTATAATTATGGGTCTCGGAATCGTCATACTCGTCCTATTCTGTCTGAGACGACAGGTGATATCCCTGGTAATGAGAAGTATACAGCGGAAGGAGGGTAATCAACGCAGGCTGATGGCAGACCATGATGTTCCGTCCGAGAGTCGACGTGAGGACATCGAGCTGTCCGAAAACCGGAGCAGAGCCCAGCAGCCCGTTCCAGCATCCAGTGTTCCAGTTGCAACGAACCGTAACCAGTCCGTTGTTACGACTTGTTTTAGTCGTAATGCAGTCATCAGAAGCAACGAATAAGGGAGTACCTCATCAATAAGTGTTGAGTGAAAGTGTTTAAAAGCAGAGTAAAGTGCATGTTTAAATAAATAAATAAAAAGAGAAAATCGCAAAGTCTAAAGGATAACGAGAAGGAAAGAAAGTGTAAATATCACTCACGTAACAAATATATATGTTCATATGAAAGGTTTAAATAATCCAAATATATAATATATCTAATAAAATATATATTCAATGAATAACAAATTAATAATCAAATTAATAATATGTTAAAATGCTAATATTCAAGTTGTTTATTGTTCACATATTCAAGTAATTGTAAACTGTTTGCATATGTATATGACAAGAGTAAATATATTAATGTTTAATGTTAAGTAAGTTCATGAAATCAAAGAGTAGCAGGTAAAAGCAAATAATCACAATGTATACTACATGAGAAGTATAAAGCTACAACAGAGAGAATTGCACACATCTAAGACATTTGCTATAAAATGAAACCACCGAGAGCGTAAAGAGATTGAACTTTGTATCACGTATATCACAAGGGAATTAAAAATGTTTTATGTATATATTATGAAATGTTTGAAGTGTATTATGTCATGTATTGATTGTTTAAAATGTATTGATTTGTTTCAGATTTCCAAATAGTGTATTCTGGATTGAGTTATGTGAATTCACTAGGGAAAGCTGACACGCGTATTTCTTTGAAATATTTGAATTTAGTTTTGATGAATTTAACGTAAAGTTAAAGTAGAGTTCAGTCCGTTAGTAGAATGTATTTTACATTTCTTGAGCGTGGAACAGATTCATACGCTTCAAGAGACCAAGACGATGTTGCGCGCCGTGCAGCGAGACATATCAGCGTGACCGGAAAGAGCACATCCGTTAGCAAGACGCTATTGCTGCACCATCGGTCACTTCCCGTCGAACGCAGGAGGAGACACAGAACGTTACTACACTTGCATATACTACAGTCCAATCAAGTTAGCATTTCCAAAGAACTTTCCAAGCATCGAACCGATGGTCTTCGGACTAGAGAGACCTAGTCTAGAAGGGAGAGGGCGGTTGTAGTGCCCAGAACACAGTTCAGACATTGCATCAGAAAGTTGTTCGCCTCGCATACATGTTATCAAGGCTGACCGGTAGTTACACATCCGGTACAAGTTATTATAGAGTTGTTTGTAGGACTCTGGCCGCGTGACTAGCCCTCACATGACCAGTATTTCCATGAGGTCACATCCTGTTTGTTTCAACATGTACTGCCTCGTGACCAAGGTAGTAAAAACCAGTTATTTCAGTTCGGTACAAAGAACACTGTATCGTGCGGCCAAGTCGAGGCGAGGGGTGTAGAGGAGTATGTCCGCTTGGTAACTATTGCCAACGCCCAGAGAGTGGAGGGGGAGATCCAGTTATTCCAAGCACCACACCCAATCCAGTATATATGGAGGCAGCCATATTGAAGACTGCAGGGAGACCTACGAGACTTCATACGTCGTGCTGCCTGAGAAGGAACTCCTGTGTGTCCTGCTATCCAACTCGCTACTCTACATGATTAGTTATGAATCTGTTCATATTAAGTTTATTGATAGGGATAGTTTGGTCAGCTTCTCCAAGTGAACGTAAGTAGAGTCACATTCACCGCTTGTATCGCTTGCTTTTAGAGTTATTAAACTTGCATATTAAAACTTTATTCTTTTATTCGCAAATTAGTTAATACTTAGTTCTTTTTATGTAGTTACCTCGGCCAGGTGCTACAGATGAGAATAGTTGAAGCTGTCAATAGAGTATGATGAAAATTGAATAATGTTAACATATTACATTTTTACTTTGAATTCATTTTACAAATTTGGTTCTCGGAAGGGTTATACACTTAATGTAAGTTGGGATTATATTTGGATTGAATTAAGTTCTCTCAAGCTATCTACGTTCCAATATTCCCGTCGATTTTATACTATATGCTATTAACATATTGTTAAAAATAGAGTACTTCATTAAGTACGAATTGAAATAAATTAACATCGCTATCACAAGAAGAAAATTCAAATGTGACCATTTTTCAAATAATTAGGAAAACGAGTGCTTCTGATGTAGTTAATGAATGGAAACTGTTTTCTTAATTAAGGCGATGACCGAATTTTTCCAAAAGTTCTTTATTCGGATTAACTGTGTACTATTGTGAGTCAAACTTGCTTTTATGTCAGCATGTTAGTAGGGTACACGCCACTCAGCCAAAAATTTTTCAACCTAAAATTAGGCTAAATATATTTTAGGCTGTATAACTTTAGGCTGAATGACTTTAGGCTGAATGACTTTAGGCTGAGTGACTGAAGGCTGAATTATTTTAGGCTGTATGACTTTAGGCTGAGTGACTTTAGGCTGAGTGACTGTAGGCTGAACGATATTAGGCTGTATAATTTTAGGCTGAACGATATTAGGCTGTATAATTTTAGGCTGAACAATTTTAGGCTGAACAATTTTAGGCTGTGTGACTTTATGCTGAATGACTTTAGGCTGAATGACTGTAGGCTGAGTAATTTTAGGCTGAATGGATTTAGGCTGAACGAAATTTTGATCTTGACTACTAAGAAACGAGAGCTGTTGTATTTTTAGGCTGAACGACTTTAGGCTGAATAATTTTAGGCTGAGTGGCGGTCCAAGTGTGCAGTAGCAGAAAAGTTTAAGTTTTGTGCCATTCGCATCTCTTTATGGTTGAATATTTTGCTCCTAGGTGGCAGCACCGCAACGATACATCGAAGAGTATGGTAGTGCCAGTTGTGAACTGAAGATAGGAAAGAAGATAGTGCCACGAGCGCTACGTTTTCGTCGTTTTCATCTAGCGTCAATAAAGAGTACGAAGTAATTTGTGTATTGTAGAGTGGAGTTGAAAATAATCCCTTTTTGGTCTGAAACCAGTCAAGCAGCTTTTTCATACAATAAAATTTTAAGGTTCAAATATTTTAACACTACAACTTTTTTTTGCCGTATCTTGTTCTGTGTGAAAATAAGTGAAGAACTTACGCTGGTTATGCTGGCAGAACTAACACATTCATTCAGTAACAAATTAATATTTAATACCTCACTGTTTCATATGTTAATTTTTTGCAAAAATTACGTAAATCACGTAGGTATAAAATTTAAAACATTTGAAAACAATCCAATGAATGCTTATTTACTCAGACATTCTGACACCGAAAACAAGTTCGTGTATAATATGTGTTTAGTATTTTAAGACATTGTCTCGAATTTATTGAGGTGAAATTCTTCCAAATTTGCAAAAAGATTTTTCGTGTTTTAATTAGTATAGCAACATAACAATAAAAATAACAATGTTACATAAAAAAAATTTTGGAGGTGAAACGGTGTACGGCGTGATGTATCTACCAAGCATGATAATGGTGAATTCGATACATAGAAACATTTTCTTAAGAGTGAAACATCAACAATTAGCCTTAGTATCCTAATAATCGTAAGTTAAAGTCAACTTCGTCACAACATAAAGTTACAGCTGGAAGTATCTTAATAATTGCATACTTGTAAAAATGTAAATTTCCAGGATGTTTCTGCGTGTAAAGATCTTAATATTCATTAGAATATGGCTTCAGCCACGTTATTGGATTGCGTTATATTTTGCTTTTATGAAATCGTGATAAAAATATGTGAAATTTGCTATTAAAGCGTGGATTCTATATATCTTGTGCTACAGTACATGCATCGGAGCTGAACTAAAAACATAACCAGAAATTTAATAATATAATACAAACCGCTGGGCCTAAATCTCTATATATAAAAATGAAAGCTGACTGATTGACTGACTGACTGACTGACTGACATATCAAACTGCAGCCCAAACCACTGGACCTAGAATCGTGAAATTTTTTGTGGGGGTTCCCTTCAGGTCGTAGGCGAGCACTAAGAAGGGATTTTTCGAAATTAAACCTCTAAGGGGGTGAAAAGGGGTGAAATGTGTTTCCGAAGAAGCGTTGATAGAGCTCGAACCCGACTGCCAATCGTCGTGATTTTTACTTTAATAGGACACTCGTAAAAATGCATATTAGCCATTTTAAGGATTTTTCGAAGTTCAACATTTAAGGGGCTGAAAAGACCTTAAATGTGTTTCCAATCAACTATCGATATCTATCGAACCCTTCGGGATAGAGAGTTGACATTTACTTCAAACTATTGCTTAAGTAAATACCCAAAAAGTAGTTTAAGGTTTTTTTTTTAAATTCGACCCCCAGGCAGTAAAAAGGGGCAAAATGTGTTTTTAATGAATCATCTATATCTTTGAAACACAATTGGCTATCGTCGTGATTTTAACTTTAATTGGTTACTTTTACAAATGTCTATGACAGGACTCAAAGATGTTTCGAAATTCCTTATTTAAAGGGGTGAAAATACGTGAAATGTGTTTTCGATTATCCTTTCATATCTATGGAATCAATCGAGATATCGAAGTGCTCTTTGCTTTAAATTGGTGCGTTTGTAAATATCCAAAATACCATTTAAAATATATTTTCTGAATTCGGCCCTAAACTGGATAAAAAGGGATAATATGAGTTTTCGACTCACATTCGATATATATCGATCCCATAGTTTTTTATATAGCGACGTGATTTTTGTTTATGATTGATGCTTACTCAAATACCTAAAAAGCAATTTCAGGAATTTTCGAAATTCGCCACCTAAGGATGTGAAAAGGGGTGAAAAGTGGTGAGTAGCGTTTTCAATTAATCGTCGATATATCTTGAACCCAGCGGGATAATGTTGTGTTTTTTACTTCCACGAGATACCAATAAAGTATTCTGAAACGTGATTCAAGGGCTTTTCGAAATTTACTCTCTTAAGTGGTGAAAAGACCTTGAACGTGTTTTAGATAAATCCTCGATATCTATGGAACCCATCGAGATATAATATTAATTTTTGCTTCAGGATGATGATTACAGAAATTATCGCAAAACGGTTTTCAGATTTTTCGAAATTCGATTTCTCAATACTGTGCAGGGGTGATATGTTTTTTTTTTTAGTGAATGATCGATTTTGATTCGACTGAATGGGCTAGCGATGTGATTTACAATTCAGTTGTATACTTATACAAATGTCTAAGAGGTAAATTTAAAATATTTTGAAATTCGACACCCAAAAGGGTGAAAAAGCACAAAATTAGTTTTCCATCAACCCACGATATATATCTAACCATTACCAATATTCAGGTGTTGTTCGCGTCAGAGTGATGCTTACGTAAATATTTAAAAAAGTATGTATGTATTTTTTTTCTTTATAAGAAAAGTGATTATTAAGAATAAAACTTAGTTGGTCAATAATGAAGGCAGACGATCTGAAAAGCAGGAACGAGCAGCGAGAAACAACCTATACAGGAGTTTCACTCTACAGTATAACCTATCGAGACGTGGTGTTGTACAATCTCTATGAGCCCAGGACACAGATATTTTATTTAATTTTTTTTAATAAATTTTATTTTCATGAATTATTTCGACGTTACGTAACGCAGTTGTTGTTACTCAGGTCTAAATTCCGGGAGGTTCTGGTCTCGAATTCTGTTAAAAGCTGTGTGCGAACGTTCAATTCTGACACAAAAACTACAAGGCAGATCGAATTAGTGCAATTTACGTGTAATCTTTAAAAGGGGTAAAATTGCAGTTCGCTTTCCACTTAGGTTCCTCTACAATATCAGCTGACATATCGTCGGTATACTGCCTAAAGTGATTAAGTCATAAATGCTATTTCGTTTAAAAACTGTGATAAATTGTAGATATTAACAAAAATGTGGTATGTTACTATACTGTGACACAACAGTACGAAACTACGAATAGACTTTAAACTTGGGCAAAAGTTCGTGAACAATATATACATATTCCTAGCATTTTTATAATTTTATCTCATTTTGACATTGTCACTTTTGGCAGTAAACCGACGATATACCATCTCACTAATCTCAGGTTTGGGGCACCAAATACGTTTCCGCGATACCTTAACTCTTTGAAACTTTGTAATGTCAATAAAGTTAAAGTGAATATTTTGACAATATATAATTGAGGGCACCGTCACCAATGGTTGTGCACAGGGTAAACAGATGTTTCTCATTCGATTAACCTCTTACCTTAGATGTCTGTAACTAACACAGAACGTCAAATTAGCAGTTTTATAAATAAGGCTCAGGTGAAGTCGCTGTTAGTGGCAGGGACAAACTTAAGACTGCTTTTCGCATGGACAGCTATAGCTACTTATACTTCTGCAGAATTAGTTCAACTAGCCGCTTGGACACTCTAACACTTGATGACTGAAGTACCAATCTTGTGTACAAAGAGGTTTTTCAATTAAAGTAAATATTATCAGTTACGAATAATACTCGCGAGCAAAGCCGCGGGGGACTGCTAGTGTGTGTATATATATATATATATATATATATATATATATATATATATATATATATATATATATATACTATACAAAAAAACATTTTAGACGTTATGCAATATTCAGATTAATGTAAAATATAACAATTGGCTCAAATACAATGATAAATAGAAATGCACCTGAAATAAATTAAAGACAAATGCTTACATTGTATACTTGGAAAGTGCAGATCGTTGTCTCTGTTTTGCATAATGAGTGAAGCAGCCACATCAGGGAGATAATAAATTAATTTGTTAGAAAACACTGTATTGCTTTTTTCATCGTTTAAGAATTCATCATAATACTTGGTTCAATTTATTTAATTATTTACGAATGTACGCTTCGTAAGTGAATTCCAAGGAAGTTAAGAAAAAAATACCTCCTGAAGACACCCAAAAGACCTAATGCAACGCTATTACGTCTAGGGTATTAAAAATATTGCTTCCTTATATTATTGCAGGTTTCTGACTTTGTACACAGACTGCTACACACTTGAAATAATAAAAATTAATAGTCAATTACCGTAACGACAACTATCTAGCCAACTGCCGTAACTATTGTATGCTGAAGTATTTAAAACTAACCGTTGATGTTAAGTCATGTCTAATTTTTAAGAAGAGTTTTCAGACGTACTGCAATAGATTTTGACCACAAAACTCGTGCACGTACCAGTGTTTTCGTGCAGTACATACGTTATCAAGAACCTTTTCGACTGTGCCCATAAGTTTACTACCGAATTTGTGCAAACGTAAAGATTAATTTACGTGTGACGATTATATTTATTATTCTGTAGTGATATCGTTGAATATTGCCACATTTTCTGATTTAATTATATTATTAGGCACGTGTAAAAATGTAGAGAATTTCCGCAAAAAATTTATATAGCTGGTCACAACAGTTTGATATTCATTGCTTTAAACAATTTTATTCTATTTTAAGAAATATAACTGCTAGAATCAAACTGATAATCATTATCATAGATGACAGGCACTGAAGTACTTTATGTAGTTAGTTTTAATGCTCGAATAAATTTTTCGTGCATGCAAACTTACCGGCATATACTATTTTACTATACACCATTCAAGGAGTACCAAATTCCGTCACTAGATGTCAGAACATTTGCTTTGCATCTCGAATTATCGAAGTGGCTAGTTTTTGTCGAGAATGGTTCCAGCACTGCATCCTAGATGGCACTACATACGTTGGCAGTTTGTAATGGAAATTTATTGTTCTACAGCAGTCGGATACTTAAAACTTAAGGCGTTAACATTTTAGGCTGTATGACTTTAGGCTGAATAAATTTAGGCTGAATAAATTTAGGCTGAACAATTTTAGGCTGAACAATTTTAGGCTGTACAACTTTAGGCTGAAAAACTTTAGGCTGAGTGACTTTAGGCTGAATAATTTTAGGCTGTACGACTTTAGGATGAGTGACTTTAGGCTGAGTGACTGTAGGCTGAAAGATTTTAGGCTGTGTAACTTTAGGCTGAATGGTTTTGGCTGTGTGACTTTAGGCTGAATGACTTTAGGCTGAATGACTGTAGGCTGAGTAATTTTAGGCTGAATGACTTTAGGCTGAATAATTTTAGGCTGAATAAGGTCGAAGAGAGGGTTTTAGGCTGAACGATTTTAGGCTGAGTGACGGTCGCCCGTTAGTAACGCTCTTTCTAAGTATTCTCTGTAATGTATATGGTACTAATATTTAAAGTCAATTTCAAGAATAACATTCATAAATAAGATTTAGTAAATACAGTTGAGGATACCGGAATTCATCACTCGAAAACCGTTGTATGATCCAGACGATTTTGTGATATTTTTTTGCCATTATTGGTAACGTAACGAATAAAGGTACATGAAACTTACAGAAAAAATGTGTATATTTACACATATGTTAAATATTATTAATTTCTAATTAAATTGAAGTTATATGATTTATTATAAACATACGGCTATACCTACTTGAAACAAAACTATTTGCAAGTAATGTATTGCATAATTTTCTTGGCTTAGATGTAAATAATATGTGTCTAGTATACTATCACACGGCGCAGGAACAAAATATGAGTACAGTACAAATATTTGTAGGGGAGAGTAGCCGATTTTGGACCGCCGCCTTAGTTGGACCATGGAATTTTCCGCTCGACTGGTAACACAACGGGCGACCGTCACACAGCCTAAAATCGTTCAGCCTAAAACCCTCTCTTCAACCTTATTAAGCCTAAAATTATTCAGCCTAAAGTCATTCAGCCTAAAATCTTTCAGCCTACAGTCACTCAGCCTAAAGTCACATAGCCTAAAGTCGTTCAGCCTAAAATTATTCAGCCTAAAGTCACTCAGCCTAAAGTCTTTCAGCCTAAAGTTGTACAGCCTAAAATTGTTTAGCCTAAAATTGTTCAGCCTAAATTTATTCAGCCTAAAGTCGTACAGCCTAAAATGTTAACG
>PNEQ01107119.1:0-10392 GCA_003012365.1 Medauroidea extradentata | reverse complement strand
GCAAGATGTATGTTTATTTACATATCATAGAAGAGACTTAAGCTTAGTAATTAAGTTGTGTTTTCAGTGTTTCTGTGCATGTGGGAACGAAATAAATTTTATATTTTAAGTTTGCCAACGGTCCTGTTAACTTTCTTTAATATATTAAACTTAAAGGGGAAAACTTTTATGTTGCATAGATGATTTAGTAAATTCTTCATACTAAATCATTATCATACAATAATATTATTTTTATCAGGCACATACTTTATATTCAGGCACGAAAATTGCTAAAGTAACACCAATTTGCGCCTGGAAATTAAAATGTTCATACAAAAATATTAATATTTCCACCAGGTGCATACTTGAGATTTAGCCATGAAAAATACTGAAATAGCACCAATTTGCACCTAGAAATCCAAAATTTTCCGGGGGAGGGCCTCCGGACCCCCCGCTCTAGGGTTGGGGTCCGGTGAACCTTATGGTCCAAAATGACTACTGATGAGCCTACTGAAAAGTTGGCATCCCTGTGTCAATGAATTTTCTGGTGAAAGCAGACTCAATTTCTTACTTTATTACTCCGTAGTGTCGCACTTCTCATCACCTTGCACTTGTCTTAACTTGTAACTGGACGCAGATGCATTGTGGCCACTAAGCTGGGCCAACACCGTAATGCTGTAACTGTGATGTGCAGTCCATGATGAACTCTTTTGAATTCTCATGGTTGAGGCCGGTGAAGGTTGGTAGCACTTGGAAACGTGTCAGTGTTGGCGGCTCGGTTTAGATAGGCGACTTCTAGGATGGTGCTGGTTGGAACACAAACGGCGTGACTGGTGAGTGTGTATATTGTTATGATGCCTGTAGATACTGAAGCACATTAACGTTGTTTACCAGATAGTTTGACAGTGGTGAAGTGCCCAGGTAGTGTCGCAGAGGTCTCTGGCTGGTTGTTCGACAATTATTGTATCCTGTATCTGCAAGTCCCATGGCTGGAAACACATGACATATGTGTAATGCTGTCCAGTGATGGCTGGTGCTGCAGCAGTAGGGGTAGGCAGCTCAGGTGGGCGGTCTGGGACACACCCAGTAGGTCACAACCTCGGTCTTAGAATTACAGGTCTGTACACTAACCTATCTTCCAATGCTATTGAATTGACCCCGTTATAACTGAAAGCGCCACTAGGAATGAAGTGTTGTTTTAACATCGCAGTATAGCGTCGTACTAGCAGTTCTCCTAGCAGCTCTGACACGTGCTTGCTCCTTGTAGCCCCATTTACGCAATGTTAAAACAACCCCAGATTGCCAGTAGTGCCAATCAGTCATAACGGGGTCAGTTTTCAACTCCAAGTGTCCAGGCCTGTACTTCTACGACCGTGGTTACAACAATCTGCTCTGGTTCGACACAAAATGGCTGTCGACATGGTGGTGCAGTGCCTTAATGTCGTGACTCGGCTCACTCTTTGTTGCAGCAGACAGGGACCACTGGTGACAGCTGATTTTACAGGTACGTATGTTGGCGAGTTCAGTATAGGTTACGCGGCTCTTATTGTATTAATGTGTGTGTACACCACATAACACTGTTGTATGTCCTTAGCAGAGACACAGAACACTATTACATTCAGGAAGCTGTGGCATTGTTAAGACTGGTTCCGTTTTTATTTCTGTTTTGAGTTGTTCCTGGGCGTTGGCGCTGTTCCCGTGGTACATACATTTACAAAAGCTTCATACATAGGAACAGCATGGAAGTTGCAGCTGGCTTCTTGCTGTTGTAATGGAAACACATGCTCTGTATTGTTTATATTTGAGTGTCAGTGGTGCAGCACTCTGTCTTGAGAAGTGAAATAGGTTGTTTGCAGTCAATGTACTGTACGTGCAACAGGGAGCGAGATGGCTGGTATTGTTCCATAGTTGCATAGTCCGTCAGCACAAGCTTAGAAAGGTCAGTTCAAAAATACACCTCTCGTGGACAATTCCTGTGCGAGGGAAGATGTGACTGTTCAGCAAACACAAGGCATGATGCACACAAACATAGCAGCTTGATCCTCAGCTATATGGGGAGGGGCAGGAAGCGGCATCCCGTTTGCAAGATGGGCAACAGTGGTGGTGTCCTCAGAGGGGTTGTTCACCTCTCTTCGCCTTTGTGCGTGTTGCGAGGAAAACACGGTACACTGTCTGCACGGCCGCACTATTGCATATTTGAAGTTTTACCACCGCACTAGGTGAGCAAGAGGGGCAGCTGATGCCGGCTTGGTTTACATGTTGCACAACAAAATGGCTGACATTCCAGCTTCACCTTGAACAATGAGGTATCTTGTGGATACGCGTGAACAATATGTTGCAGAATCTGGAATTTTATTACTATTGCTGTGATGATGATAAACCAATGGTGCAGTATGCTTCACGATGCAGAAGTTATGCTGACATCTGATGTTACGGTGACGAGTGATATAGTTAATACATCGGATAGGAGGTATTATGCATATTGGAAAAATGGGCCTAAAAAGAAGAGCTGGGGGGTGGAAAGGGTATACGGCGGAAAGCCGCAAAGGAAACCACTTCTAATGAAATTGATGAATCTCGGGGTCAATAGGTCGACGACCGTGGGACAGGCCACTTTCCATGATGGTTTTTGCACCCTCCAAATTGTAATTCGGAAACCTGTTAAGGCCAGGTCCCACACCATAAAACACACTCACACATGCATCACCAGGGATGGGATGGATTTTCAATGAAGAAAAGACTAGGGATTGTTTATGCGATATACTCTCCATTCAACAACAGAATTACACAATAAACTGAACTGTGCGAAAAGCCAGCTTGTGGAGCAGTCCTGGAGTTGAGCCCCTTCAATGGGCAATGTAGTGGAAAATAAAATGGCAGATCTCTGTGAGGGTGGAGGTTGGAACTCCTGTTTACCAATCTAATATTACAGGTGGCCGTAATAATGAAGTATGATGGCTGTCACAAGAAGTGACAAGTTGAGGAATGAAGTGGTACGAGAAAGATTTCAGATCCAGGAAATCCCAGAGATTAAAAGGTTATAGAGGAAACACTAATGAAGAGGCATGGGTATGTTAGTTACACTTAGCAGTGAAGGGATGCCTAGAAAAATGCTGAAATTGAGTTGCAATGGAAGAAGACCTGAGGGAAAACCGAAGAAGAGATGAAGAAACAGGTGAAGGGGGTAGTAAAAAAATGCAGATTGAGAGAGAAGTAGAGTGGTGGGAGGACAGAGGACGATGGAAGCATTTTACCAGGCTGACTGGGCTGCTTGCTGGAAGTAGCATCAGATGATGATGGTGATGGCTACAGATTGATAAAAATCTATGCATCACCTCTCTTATACGGGCAAGATATCAAGAAAATCACTAGGGATGGTACAATGTCAATAAACTTGATCTTCTCACAATCTAATCCTATTTACTGTATTTTGTTAGCGTAGAAATCCCCTGAGTAACCTTTGTATCAAGTGATGGCCCTAACAGTGAAGCATAAATATTAAATTTCATAATAATTTTAACTAGTCTTCCTGTAGTCATTAAACATCTCATGTCAATCAATAATTGAATATCTCTGTTGCTCCCTTGGCTGTACACAGACACCTTACCAAAACAAATCAACTCTTTGAGGCCTAGGTGAAGTGTAGTCTCTTGGAAGAGCCCACCAGCAAGGAGAGCCGGTAACCGCAGCATGCACCTCATATCACAGCATGTCTGATGAAAGGCACCCGACAGAAAGAGCTTGTTGTTGCAGCAGAGAAACATCATCTGTCTAATCCAGTAGCCAATATTACAAGGATAGATCCAGTGTATTGCCTTTGAAATTGCATCTGTCTGCAGAGTCCTAAGTTGTGAGTTAAGGGGTCAGTGACATTGACCCAGCCTGCACGTGTGCTGAGTGGACTGCCCTGTGATAGGCTTTGACCACTGTAATATTAGTGCATGAAGGAGTGACATGCTATGACTGTGTCGGCTGTAGGGTTTATGCTTCAATTTGGAATGCATAAATAATAGGTTTAATCGTGCTAAGGATATTTGTCTGAAAATTTGTGTGTGTTGTATACATTAATGTATGATAAATATATGATTTTTTGCACTATAAAAGTGTAAAATAGTGACAGGTGTGTATACATACGAACAGTCAAATTTATAAAGGTAGGCAAAGGGTTTCATGTGTGTGTGCGTGAATAGACAGTATTTATATACATTTGTAATGTACATGCATGTAATATACCAGGTGTAGATTGTAAATGTATGTAATCTGGCAGTCTACTACCCATATTGCAAACACTAGACCCATCAAAAGCTATGTACTGCCCACTGGCGGTATTGGGTCTAATGTTTGCAATATGAGCAGTAAGTTTGTCTGATTGCGTATTTTTTATTCCGTTCCTATTTCTGTGCGTAGCATAGAAACCCCTGAGGATCCCTTCTTCCCCAACCAGTTTTGGTTTCTACTCTGCCAGTCGTGTGACTACTAACTGTGTGTTGCTGTGTGATAGGGTCACTGCCTGTTGGAGATGCCCTCCGGCACTGGCAAGACTGTGTCGCTGCTGTCACTGATTGTGGCTTACATGCTGGCCAATCCGGGGGACGTTACAAAGTTGATCTACTGCTCGCGCACAGTGCCAGAGATAGAGAAAGTGATAGAAGAGCTGAAGAAGCTACTGGCATACTACGAGAAGGAACATGGTCCCACCAATATGCTGGGACTGGTCCTTAGCTCACGGAAGAATCTCTGTATCCATCCACAGGTCAGCAGCGCTAATGATCTTGCAATGTAGTTGGCCTACTTCTTAATACAAACTACATGGACTTAGTTAATGTTTTTCAACATGAATGACAAGCCTGAGTAGTGACAGAGTGAAAATGAGAAACAAAATTATGGTAATATTAACCAAACTAGTGCATGTGTGTTTGTTCCTATCTTATCTTAAACGTATTAGGAATTGGGATAAAATAGAGACTATATGAACTGAGAGGTATGTATGTGCCAGGCCTAACCAACTGTTGAGTTTACTACTGCTTGTGTTGGTGTGTAATCTGTTCAAGGTTTAAAAGTTATACTGTAAATGTTTTATTTGAGTTTGCTTTTAGGGAATAAATCTGCACCTTGTAACTTTGTTACTATTGATTACATGTACATAATTGCCAGAGTTTTGAATTCCCTGGCAGATTTTTACAATATTAGTATGTAGCAACAGTTCTGAACTATGTGGCAGTAGGCAGCTCAGTAATTTTGCATTGCTGTCACACCCTACACATCAGGAAAATAGTTTCGTGTTTGCGATAGTTTGGGTGAACCAGAGAAATACAATAGAACCCTGTTGTAACATTTTCAAGAGGCCTGTGAAAACAGTGTTATATGCAGGAAACACGTTATAAGCAGAAATCAATATTTTTACATCAATAAAGGGACACTGCGTAAAAGTAACTTCCAATTTTATTGTTTATCTACAGTAAATCTAAATACGCCTAAAATTATATTAATTGGTGCTGCAGTTAATGTAATCAGAAACACTATTAATACATACAATTGTATGTACAATAGAGACGTTTCCACTTGTCTTCTGTTCATTATTATCTTCTTCGGGATCACAATCATTGTAATGTACATTTATGATACTTTTCAAAACATAAAACATTTTTCTGTAGTTGTCCACTGCATCTAAAATAATAGTGTTTGAAAAAATTTGGTTTAATTTCTGGTTACTGCCTGAACAACAAGTGATATTTGTATAAGGAAATAAAATATTACAGTTTTGTTATAAACAGGAAATGAAAGCATTTTGCTTTATGAAAATATAGTGGGACCAAAAAAATAAGTTAAATGCAGGAAAATGTTACGCGCAATAATGTCATAATAAGTTTTTATTGGACTGTGTACCTGTAATAAATACCGTATGATTGGCTCTTCATGCTGTGCAAACAAGTTTAATATTTTCAATCTTCAGTTTTGTTACGTTAATTTATATTTCAGTATACAGTAAATGTCTGCTGATATGTTCTATGATGAAATAGTTTCCAACTAGTACGTATGTGTGCACGTTTGTGGTTTTGATAATAGAAATTTTATCTGTTGCTTTTGTTATGTATGGGGTATGTATTGGAATATGTGTTGTTTTCTACTTTAAAGATGGGATAAATTTTAGTACACAAATGTACCTAAACTAATTTTTTTTGTCACACGCACATACATATAACTTCCTCATTGAACTTTTTTAAATTTGATGGACTACGTATACAATGAAGACACAATAATGTTTTAAAAGTCATATTATAACTAGCTGTTATTGTACCTGTTAGGTGAAAATCGTAAAGTAGCAGATGTACTGCACAAACTGTGCTGTTTCAAGTGCAAGTAGTACAAAATTTATCGTGTAGACTCTTGAATACAGGTAAAATATATCTATCACACAGACTTGGTCTGTCAGGTGGTGATCTTTCATTACTCAGCAATGAAAATAATCCACACATCCTTAAGACAGCAACAAAATTCTTCTGCCTGTGTGTGGTACTTTTAATTCTTTTATTATTTTATTGTAGCTTGACTGTTGAACACATTTTAATTTCCCATTGCAAAGAACTTCAACTTTTATCACTATTCTATTCAATATGACTGTCTTAACTGATGTGTTATAAGTTTTAATGGTCGTATTAAGTACCAGATACACTTAAAATGTTACGTACTCAAACTAAATTAATTTTTTTGTATTTACAACTGTATGGTATATTGTATACATACCTATTTAATAATATTTTTACATTCTGTTTACAAATTTCATCAGCTGTTGCTTTGTTTTTCATTCTACAAGGTAAATTATAATTATAATGGTGGAGATGTTGATAATTTTTGTTTCATATGTTTTAATTAATTTTAATGAGTTTGTTTTCTGTTGTTGGAGGACATGTCTTATGCTAGAGACAGTGGATGTAGCAGTTGTTCACTGCTTATGTCCAGGTGAGCAAGGAACGTGAGGGCAAGGTGGTTGATGGGCGCTGTCACAGCCTTACGGCATCCTACATTCGTGAGAGGCACCGTTACGACAACTCTGTCCCTATCTGTGACTTTTACGAGGGCTTCGACCTAGAGGGTCGGGAGTTTCCCTTACCTACTGGTGTCTACAGCCTCGATGACATCAAGGACTTTGGCTACGCCAAGAACTGGTGCCCTTATTTCCTTGCTCGCTACTCGGTATGTCACCTTATTTTAACCTTAGTTTAACAACCTTGTAGTCATCATGTTCTTGACTCACTACTAGCCTGTTGGTACTTCAACATTCTGTCTACACATTTAATTGGTTAACCTAGCATCCTATGCTTTATTCCATTGTTTTACTCTATCCAGTTATAAAAATGTGTGTTTGATGCACAGCTGTGTTGTATGTTTCATCGTCACTCACAATGCAACCACATGTACAGCGATGAACTGTGTTAAAGAACTGCTGATGTACTTAGTTCTATTGTTGTGATGTGTGTAATGTTATATTGTTTGTACAAGGCATTTTACTACAGGCTGAGATGTTTGAAGCTGTGCAAATGCTCGCCGGGCAATCATATGAGAACCTTACGGTTAGGCACATTTTAATCTCTTGCAATTTGAATCACTTGCAAAGTGCACTAGTTTTAACTCATATAATTTTACGTAAAAAATATAAATAAATAAAAAAAGTTATTTAGTTTGACAAAAAAAGCTGGTTAAAACTTTTTTCAATGTGTGTTTTTTTAAGTATGTTTATACTAGCTTTTACTTTTGTAGAGCATAAAAATAAATTCCATAATACAATATATTGTCTTAGGACTACTACGGAAATATTTGCTCTAACTTTTTGTACAATATGTACTTTGTTTGAATTAACTGTAGTGCATAATCTGTAGGATATACTTAATATTTTTAGTATAAAAAAACTTTGTTTTGCACACAAAATAACAAGTGTTTATGGCAAAATCTGTTTTTGGAAATTCCCCTTGTACAGCGGCTTTGTGTTGTCAAACCAGACTTGTTCGTTGTGACTATTTGTATCAGCTTCTGCAGACACATTTTTTTGCAGCAGTGAGATAAACTGCAAGGAATTTTAACACTGTACAACATACTGTAAATAGAAAAAATTTTGTTCCTTGAATTTTATAGACTTCACTTTCTAGTTGTTTATCATACTACTAAATTGTTACTTCTGAGTATCAATAAAGTAATGAAATTCAGCTTTAAGAAATAATATTTCTATAATGTTATTGAGTAAAATATTTTTAAATCTTCCATTACAAGACAAGTAATGTTGCTTCAGGTAGTGGAACTACGAACTGCAATATTAAGTACATATACCACTTTTGCATGCTGGCTGGGATAGGGAGTGTCTATACCTCGCCTTCTCAGACAGTACTCCCAAGTTTTGCAATCATACTGTAGCTAACCGTGATTGGTATTGCTTTAGTATGTTTTTTTTTTTTTCCTTTCGTTTTGGGCAATCCCAATTTCCTGTAGTTTGTTTTCGGGATTAGTAATAGTTGTTGGGCAAGAGGAGAACTGTGTATGTGAAGGGGCTTACGAGAATGAGATAGGCCGATATTTACTTCCACACTTTGTTTCGAAAGTTTTGAAATAGTAGAGTAGTGAATATTTCAATTTTAGATAACATGAATAACAATATAAATAAATTAATACAGTGAAACATTGATACGAACTTATTTGAGAACATCTCATTAGTACAATGTGATCTTCTTTTCCTTTGGGATGAGAATCAGGCTTTACATCTCGTTGACAGCAAGTCATTAGCGATGGTGACACACAACTGTACGCATTGGCAGGAACTGGGAGATGAGGCGACCGTGATCTTTGTTAAGGAACCATCACAGCATTCTTCTAAAGCATTTTTGGGCAGTGTCGTAGCGAGGGAGGTGGCCCAAGGGGGCCGGGACCCCCAAAACATAAGGGAAAATTAAATTAAATACATTTATGTAGTTATGAAAGCTAAAACCCTGCAACTTACTATCTGCAATGTGTAAAACTCTTAGAGTACTTGTAGGGCCGACAAGCTAAGCTGTTTTATAGTCTTTATTTTTTTTCAATCCAGAATGACTTTCGCTCAGAGGGAAGACAGTTCCCTCCGCCTCCCCCTGCATTGAGTGATCACAAAAGGTTGGGTACAAGGGCTGGGAAAACCCACCCACAATAAACCATCTTGTGCATGCGCATGTATCCACACCAAGGTGAAACCCCTCCCTTGGCCATTGCGACAATCCAACAGTCACGTTATAGCATTGCGTTCGGAAGTCCGCCGTGCACAGTTTTGTTAACTCATTGCGTCTTGGAATGCGTATAGTGAGGATGATGTGAGTTCACAATCGATTTAGAAGTGAGGAAGATGGATAAATTTTTGGTTATAAAGTCAAAACTTTCTAATCCTTTGGTGGTAGTTTTAATGAGTTTACTGTTGGTGTATTGTTTCTATGCTTATTATTAGTTCATGTATACATATGATGGAGTGAGTGAAGAGTGTTTTACGGCCATTTATCAATGAGATATTTACAGCCCTTTAACGACGAGGTGTTCGAGCCAGTGAGGGGTGGTGTGATTTGGATATGGAGCGATGCCTGGAATGAAGGGTGGGGGAAACGGGAGTACTCTGAGAATTCCCACCGGCCAACGGCATCGTCTAGGCACTTACAAAAATCTGAGTGACTACGATGGGAATCAAACCCGGATCACCTTGGTAGAGATTACAGATGGTGGAAAATCGCTGACATTTTATTGGCAGATCTACTGAGCTTTATATTTATTCTCTAATGGTTGCTGTGCACATTGCATTTCTCTAAAAAGTTAGCAAAAAAATTACATTGTAAGAATATTTTTCCACCTGCAGTAGGCTTTAATCCAGGAAGATCTTAGCGATGCATGCCAGATGCCAACAATGGACTTCGGAAATATAGTGCAATCTATCTTGACGCCCCACCGCTATGCTATTTAATATGACGCTCGCCTCCCGAGCTTGTCCCTTTTGGAGGTTAAGCCTCACTAGTGCACCTCAGGTCTCGCCTATGTTAACGTAATTTTCCGATGCCATATTTTGTAAATGTAAGAAGGTTATGATGTTTTTGTACTTACCTGATATCTTAATAACTTCCTGAGATGTATAAATTTAAGGTTTTAAAAATGTGCCACGTATTTAGTAAATAGTAATCACAGTTGCCAATGCCAGGATTGAAATACGGCAAACAGACGTAAAATAATAATAGACACGTTTTTAAATGCATAAAAGATCTCTGTAAATAATTGAAGTGTATTCTTGTTATGAAAAGGTATAAATGTAATGTTATTTTTATTTTCACGGCATCGTTGTTGTAATTTTGAGACCTGCAGGGAAGTTAAGCGCCATTTTTCCCGATCACGTGTTTTGTTTATAAGAAATGCGTGGGT
>PNEQ01107117.1:0-12426 GCA_003012365.1 Medauroidea extradentata | reverse complement strand
TGGCAACCTGGTGTCCTGGTGCTCTAAGAAACAACCAGTTGTTGCTCTGAGTTCAGCGGAGGCTGAGTATACTTCATGCAGTGTGGCAGCCTCAGACTTGCTGTACTTGAAAGGACTCCTGTCAGAGTTTTTGGGTGAAACAAGAGAAGTGGAGGGCTTTCTTATGGTCGACAATCAGGGGGCAATTCATATGATAAAATACTATGAGAACACTAAACGTTCTAAGCACATAGACATAAAATTTCACTTATTGAAAGACATTGTTGATAAACAACTGATTAAGGTCAACTATGTGGAGTCAAGTAAAAATGTGGCAGACATATTTACAAAACCACTAGGTACTGCTAAATTCCGTATGTACAGAGAAATGTTGTGTCTGAGATAATGTGTGTTGTGCACTGATTCTTGTCTGTGTTGTGTGTATTACTAATTTGTAAGGACTTCTCGATTTTTCTTGTGCAATTTAAAATTATGTTTTGTCTGTTACAGTAAGACTTGATGTGTGATTGTGTTGTGCAAATGTAGTACACTCGAGACTCGAAATTGACCGGGGGTGTCACGAGATTGTAAACATTACCTACAGTTCAGTTGGATGCCGCTAGAGGCACTGATGTAAATAAGGAACTAGTGGAATATGGAACTTAAGAAGGACTGTAACGTCTTGTGCTCTGAAATAAGTCTTATTATTAAATGAATTATAACAACGGAAGCATAAAGCTAGCACCAGAGGCCGAGAAACCCATCCCGGTGTGGTGCCCACCAATACTCACGAGCCCCGGAGCAATGTCAACACCCCTGTGAGTGTGTATGCGGTTACTCCCTTCGGATACTAGAATGTAGCACTGCTCAGACACCTCAAACAGGAAGATGCACGATCGCTTTGGATTTCTCCAAGACGAGAACACACCTTAACCACCCATTGGTACAGAACAGCACCAAGTCCCAGTTCGTTTGTGTCTGTCTGCAAGTAGAGGTATTTGCTGGGATTGTTACGTGCCAGTTTAGAACACTCGCCGAACCTAGCCTTAACCTCGTCAAAGATGCTCTGATGGTCGGATGTCCATTTAAACAGTCTGGCTGCTGACAACAGATCTGTCAGTGGTGCTGTCACCAAGGCGAAGTCGCGTATGAAGTCGCACAGCCTGTTGTGTCTGAAGAATCTCCTCAGCTGCTTTCATGTCCGGTGTACCGGCTGGTCGTTGATCAACTCGATCTGTTCTGGTGTAGGTTGGCTTCCCTCTGTGTCTACCTGATGGCCGAGGAACTGGATTGCCAATGTGGCACATTCTATTGGCGCACATCAAGCTGTTGGTTACCTGTCATTCCAGGACTGGAGACGGGGTGAATGTGGTCCTCCGACGACTCGGACCGTATGACGACGTCGTCCAGGTAGACCAGAACAAAGTCACCAATATAGTCTTCGAGTAAGTCCACCATCAGGGCCTAGAAAGTTGCAGACACACACTTAAGCCCGAAAGATATCCCACACAATTGAACACTCCGACCATCTGGGATGGTGAGGGCCGTCTTGTACCAGTCTTCTGGTGCGACAAACACTTGACAGTATCCATTGTGTAGATCCAGTGATGACATGACTTGGGCACTTCCTCAGTGCTCCTAGCGCTCCTTTGACTTGTATGTATTATGGTGGCACACACTGTGTGATCCGGTATATGGGCATAAAATCCACACAAAACCTCCAAGTTCTGGCCTTTGGGGCCAGTGTGATGACAGAATTGTATTGGCCGTGTGTCGGGTCGATCACACCCTCCTACAACATCTTCTGGAATTGGTCCCGAATAATTTTGCACTGATGAGATTGGTACCTGTACGGTGGTGTGTACACTGGGGCTTTGTAGTCAATGGGATATAGTGTAGCATGATGTCTGTACGCTTGATGGGGTACCCTTTGCACTGCCACACTCCTGTTTTTAATTAATATTATTTTCTGCATATTTAACATTATGTAAACACTTCCCTGGATATTAAATTTTACTTGGCTCAGACGCCATGATTATTTACACTTTCCGACTCGTGTTTTTAAAGTATCTCGTGGAAAAATTTACTGCAAGTTTACAAAGGTAAGTTATTTATGTTCAACATCATTACTATTATTATTTACAATATTCTAAAGTATTATATGACAACACAGGGCATAGTAACAATATGAACGACTGTTTATCAGTTAGGCCGGTAGGCCTAACCCTACTTTATACACACAGAAAATGTGGGACGAGCATAAAATATCAAGTCGCAACTATGGGGTGCGTCAAATCCACCCTGGCAAAGAAAGCAAAGCTCCACATTTTTTCTTAGTTTAAGAAAAAGAGAGACAGTGTCGGGCATGCTCCAGGCATTTAAAGCTTTATTTGCCTGGCTACCTTTACGAGAGAAGAGCATATTACTAAGTTGGGTTTACAAAGTCTTTGACAAATTCGGTCGGCTGTCACCTGGCTCCTCTGATGCGTTGCGGTTTTGCCACTGGTATGCCTTGTGGCGTGATGGGTCTCCACGTGGTTTCGTGGTATCTCCCATGTTGATGTGCCGGATCTCCCCGGCATGACCTCCATAGAGGTAGGCGGTCCCTGGACCCTAATGGAGAGGCTGCTGGGCTGGCAGCATTCAGGGGTGGATGCCTGGAGTGAGTCGGTCCATCAGGTGGTGATGACTGCTGCTGCGGCCTAGTTAGGATCTGGTGGCCGGGCTTCTTGTAAAGACTGGGTGATGGCTCTTGGGTCCTCTGGAGTTGAGCCTGGAGGTTGGTCCTTCTGGATGGCTCGATGGGTGGCTTCGAGATGCTGTCTCCTCTGGGGTTGTAATAGAAGTGGCCATATTGAGGTGGTGGCAGGTGAGTTTGTTGGGGACTAGGAGGTAATGTGGCCAGGTTCGGGGGTTGGCCCTCCAGGATAGTCATTGGTAGCCCATAAGTAGAGTCCTCTTGGCTGTTAAGTCTGGGGCTGGTCGGGCCAATGTGGCCCCCGGTTGGATAGCGATGTCTAGCGTGATGCACAGGCATCGAGGGGTCCTCCGTTTCGGAGGTAGCTTCTTGGTACGGTTTTATTCTTTGCCTCTCAGTGGCGAATGCCGGGTCTCCCAAGGGTCCTCTGGAGGTGGCAGTTGTGGTTGTTGCTTCAGGTCGCCTGTGGCCTGAAAGTGGAGGTTAGGTGGGTGGTAAGGCTTCATACTATAGCGATAGACTCGCTTGATGTTTCCAGTCTCATCCTCCACCCAGTATACCTGGCCCTGGCATTGTACAATGCGGTGTGGGCCTTCCCATCTGGGGGCGAGTCCAACGTGGAAGTTGTAGACTCTGCTGGAAAGTGGTTGCGCTTTGAGCAGGACTGGCTGTCCTTCTAGTAGCTCTGTGTGTGGAGGTTGCATGCCTGGGTAGGGGTATTCCTTTTGTATTTAATCCCTTTGGTTTTGTCTGCATTCTGCAGTTCGTTCTTGAGTCCAAATTTTAATTTCCTCTGTGGTCGGTGTCCTGGTTGGTGCTTTCCTCCACTTCCACTACTCGGGTCGTCATAGGTTGAATTTCAGGAGGAGTTGGCTGGGGGAGGCTTGTAAGGCATTGTTTGCCCTGGTTCGTAAACTGTACAGCACTGTGGGGACTACCTTGTCCCAGTGATAGTGGTCCTTCAGTACGTGGAACTGGAGGCCCTTTTTTAGCTCCTGGTTTCGTCTTTTCTTGGGGTTGGCCTGGGGGTGATATACAGGAGTTGCCCAGGCTAGTAAACTGGGGTCCGTTATATTTCAAGATACTCTTCGGATATCCCCATCGAGGATAGATTTCAGTTTCCAGTTTGTTGAGGATGGTGTGGGTCTCAGTGTTGGGCAGTGGAAAAGCTTCTACCCACTGCGAGAAAAGTTCGGTAATGACAAAAATGAATCGTTTACCTGCGGTACTCTGGGGGTAGGGCCCCATAAGGTAGAGGGCGACCTGTTACCATGATGTGGTAAGACGGCGAGGCATCCCTCTGGGTTTGTAGGTAGCACTGGGCTTCAGTGTTGCACAAGTTTGACACTGGGCCACGTAGGCCGTGATGTCCTGGAAGCTTTCGGTCCAGACGTATCTGCAATGTATTTGCCGGATCGTTTCTGCAGTTCCTCGATGCCCAGCGAGAGGGTGGTCATGAAAGTGTTCGCACAAGGAAGGGAGCAGTGAGTGTGGGACCCATAGTTTCCATTCATTGGCTGGGCTGGTCTTAATCCAAATATACCCCTTGTTCCTCTTTGTAGCATTCGGGATGGTTTGCCATGAGGTGTCGGATGTCCAGATCGCCCTGCTGCTCCCGGAGCAAGTTGTTGGAGAAGTTGACTTGATGGAGTCGTGGCAGCGTGTAGGTCTTGGAAGGTGCGACGGGCTGTGGAGGCAGCACATTTTCCCGCTGGTGCAAGGTTTTGGTGTTTCGGCTGTCTGGTCCGGAGCTGTGGACAAGGCATCAGGTAGGAGATTTTCTTTACCTGGGCAATGTTGAATTTCGAATGAAAATTCCTGGAGCAGGAGTACCCACTGGGCCAATTTAGTTTTCTTGTGGTTTGTGGTGTAGAGCCATTTGAGAGCCTGGTTATCTGTGTTGAGGATGAATGGTCTATCCTCCATTAGGTACTGATTCTTCTGGATGGCCCAGACGATCCCCAAACATTCCTGTTCATGCGTGTCATACTTTTGTTCCGTAGAGCTGAGTTGTGTGCTGACGAACCCTATAATGTGCTTTGCTCCCTTGAGGGTTTCCTGGTAGACTACGGCGCCTAACCCGATACTGCTTGTGTCTGCTTGCAGGATTATTGGCATCTGTTGGTTGGGTCGGTGCAGCATGGGTAGTTGGCGGTACTGGTCTTTAAGTTTTTGAAAGGCGGAATCCTCTGCTTCCCCCCAGCACCATCTGTGCTGCTTGGTGGAGAGGAGTTTGGTAAGGGGCTTCATGTACTGGGAGACGTTTAGGATATAATCCCGAAACCAGTTGCAGATCCCCAGGAACTGCCGAAGTTGTTAGGTGTTGCCGGGGGGTTCTGCATTTAGGATTTGCTGCACTTTGCTAGTTTGAGGTTGGTTGCCTTCTGGGGTCACGAGATGACCTAGGTATTCCACAGTGTCCCGTCCAAAATGTCACTTGTCCAATCGGGCTGACAGTCCATGGATACTGAGTCTCTCTAGTACAAGTTGAAGATGTTGTTGGTGCTCGGATCAGCCTGTCGAGTAGATGATGATATTATCGAGGAATGCCATACAGAACAGTCCCAGTTAGTCTGCGAAGACGGTGCAGTTCATCATTCGTTGGTACGTGGCTGGTGCATTCTTGAGCCTAAAGGGCATAGCTATAAATTGGAATTGATCCCCATCGGGGGTAGTGAAGGCGGTGTAAGGTCTGGCTTGACAGGTACCTGCCAGTATCCACTTTGCATGTCTATTGTAGAGAATATGGTGGCTCCTCACAGGCTCCTCAGAATATTGGTCACGTTGATGGCAAGTGTTGCGATGGGCAGGGTTATCTGGTTCAGAGGAAAGTACTCGATACAAAATCGTGTTTCTCCATCCTTTTTTTTTTTTTGCACAAGGACGATTCGGGAGTTGTATGGTGAATTGGCTGGCTCTACGAGTCTCTGTTGCCGCATGCTGACTACTTGCTCTCTGTTGATCCGCTGTTTCTGCTCTGATGGTATGCTCGGCTTGTTGTAGATAGGCTTTTGGTGTGACAACTAAATGTCATTTTCACAAATGTTGGTCTGTTGTAGTAGACCACCCGTCTGTAAGTCAGTGATATTATGGTTGAGTATCTGTAGTAGCTGCTTCAGGTCTTCCTGGGGTAGTTGGGACTGTATGTCCTCATAATGGATCATTTGGGTCGGTGCATCTAGTGGAGGCAGGTCCCAGTGAACGATGTGGCATATCTGGGTGCCAAGGTGGAGCCTGCATTGTCCACAGTCTATAACGCACTGAAATGCTTGTAGTCAGGGTTGCCCAAGGATTATGTCTTCCTCCAATTCCGAGGCAACAAGGAAGTTAACATTGTCTGTGCCTGCAGGGGTAGTCAAAGGTAGCATTACTTCTCCCTCCAGGGGTAGATATGTTTGGGTTCATGCCAGGAGGGAAGTATGGATGGTGGCATCCATTGATCCTCGGTCCTGCTCGAGTACATGGTGGGCCTTCATGAAGTTGGCAGTGGCTGCTGTGTCCCCGGATTTTCACCCATACTATCGGTATCAAGTTGTGTCCTTGGTCTGTAGGGGAGTTCAGGCCATAGACCCTTTGCTGTTGGCCAGGTTGGCGGGTCTGGTCAGATTCCCGGCTGCTGCGTTTCCCGTTGTATGCCTTGGGTCTTTGTCCTGGTCCCTGGGGTTGTGATAGTTGCCTTGTCTGGCCCGGTATACTTCACAATACCCGTGTAAGTGCCGAGCCGGACAATACCAGCACTTTGGAGTTGGAACCTGGGGGGTGGGGAGGTTTAGGAAGGGACATGAGGATTGCCACAGTGGGTTGGTAAGAAATCTGCTTGGGAGTTGGGAAGCTGGTGGATGCTTGCTTTTCTCCGGACCTGGTTTCATGGTGGTCATCCTGGACAACCCTTCTGTGTCGCTTAGATGTCTGGGCCCTGGGTAGTCTAACTCGAGCGCCTTGGTCCGCTCGATTAGTTCTTCGAGCGTGTTGGGCCGAGAGTGCCTCAAGAAAGAGTGGAGAATGGGTTGCAACATCTCGAGGATGATGGTGACACAGGCATCTTCTCCTCCGGGGTGTACTCTGTTTTACATTTGGGCCTTCCGCCGAATGAAGACTTCATCGTTCTCCTCAGGTCTCTGGGTCACACTATAGAGATCCCGGGTTAGTCGGTTAATGACCTCGGTGCCCTAAATCGTGCCGTCAATCGGGTGCGGAACTGTGCCTAGGTGGAGATGTATTCGCCAAATTTTGTACACTACTCTAGTGCGGGTCCTAGCAGTTTTCTGTGGGCACGCTGTAGCCAGTGTTTTTGGGGAATACCGTTCAGCAGGAGTTCTTCCGCGCAGTCTTGTAGAAAGGTGTCGGGGTTTTCTTGAGGCTTCCTGGAGGTGGGCTGGATGGTGGTGTTCGGATCCTTTGGTGGGTTTCGTCACCCGAAATCTTGCATACTCGGCATCGAAAAGAGAGCCCTTGGAAGTCTCGAGGCTCATCGGGCTAATCCAGGCAGGCGTAGTGGTACACCAGGGGACAGGTGATGCACTGGACTTGATAATGGCCAGTTCCATAGCATTGTTGGTTAGCACTCTGCTTTTGCTTCCTTCTACAATCGGAGCAGCGGTATTCGAAGCCCTCAGTGTCTTTACGGGAGTCTGGCCATCCTAGGCAGGCATGGTAGAACTCGGATTCTCAGTGCACGCAAACAATCAGGTAAGTGCCTCGACGAGTGCAGTTAGGAGGGGTTCAAGGTAAGGCTGGAAGGGCACTGACGTTTTCGTCTGCACTCATTTTGGCAGGTACTGGGTGCCACGAAGTTTTTTGTTAATGACTTCGAACCGTGTCGGTTTTTTTCTCTTCAGGGGTGGTTTCTGGTTAAGGTAGCTTCACTGCTATATTCCCTATCCTCTTAGTAGTAGTAGCAGGGTGTGCTGTCAGCTAACACTCCACTGTTGCATCGCATGGGCGTGACCTTGACTTACTGCACTCCCAGTGTCCTTGCATGACGTCACATTCTGCCCCTCTGGTGTATGAGGGGAAAGTGAGGGGTAGCGTTTGTTGATATCACGTGTTGCCGCCCTGTATGTTCCTTTGTACTCGACATTGCACAGTTTTTCAGTATCCTCACATCGTTACGTACTGGTGTGTAGTGTTTCTCTTAACGAAGTAATGCTTGAAAAATGTTCCGCAAGCCAGCTTGCCGTCGTCGTGGAGGCCATGGATCACGTGGATGACACGGTTGACTTGCTCATGTCGGGCAATCGGCGGTGATGACTCTGTTATCCCGCGAGCGTTCTTCTAGTCAGTCCTTGACACATTTCACTGGTCGTACATCTGTTAAGTTTATTGCCAGAATGTAAGTAGGTGCAACTGCGGCACCTTTACGTCAGTATATTTGTAACAATGTCTACTGCTTTCTGACGGCACACAGGGGCGTCATTTGGGACTACAGGGGGGTTTGCCCCCCCCTGGATTTGGAATTTTTGTTTAAAAATATATTTTTTGTATTCTTAAATGTAAATAATGCTAACTTAAGGACATAAAACTGAAGTTTCATTATTAAAGTATCTAATTTATACATGCTTAATTAATAAAAAAAGATGTAACAAGGTCACTGTCGTCAGAAAACAAAATCTTGCCCCCCCCCCAACCCCCTGGAAAAACCTGAAATGACGCCCCTGACGGCACATTGTCCTGATATGGCCGCACACTTGACACACAAGTTAGCAATTCTCCCGCGGGTAAGTGCAGCTATACATTGTTGCTTAATTGTATGTCCACGGCAAACTTTTCCTCTCGAACTCGCGAAGCCACTCGCGTGTCATCACACCGGCAAACATTTGTAACACTGATGTACCTAAACGGATCAGGTTCTGGCACTTGGCGTAAGCAATTAATGTGGCCAATACGGGTGTGAGGAGTGGCAGCGTGTCGGGAGACCCAACACTGGTATATTTCCCGACACGTGGTTGTCCGTGACTAAATTTGCTAGATAATCTTGGGACACGTTCCCTGGAGATGAGTGTTTGCCAGTTAAATGGCACCAGTCCATCAATACTGCTACGTTTGCACGGGCGGACACTGAACTCTTGGTGCTCTCAAGGTTGGTCGATGACTGTGTGGCTGCCTCCTCACACAAAGGCCGATATGGAGTAACACGTGAGTTACGCTGGGGAGGGTGTTTAGTCCCCCTACATGGCTCGATGTACAAACAATTTTACACGGAACACAATACAAAACACTCAAAAATACGATATATGCGTGGATTGCTCCAGAGAAGACTGGGCTACTGAAACTTACGTGAAACGAAATAATACGTGATATGGTGAGACTCATTCTATTTACACTGAAAGCACTATACTCGAATGGATGTACTGAAGCGGTCCTGACTCTAAAGACGGTCAGTAGCCTACTTGCTGTTGAAAAATGTGTTGTTACACGTGAACATTTAAGGGGAATAAACTCCAGGGGCTGCGAGTAGGTCGGAGTGGATGGCAATCACGGGGGTGAAAGTATGCAAATGTTCCGGTGTTAGAAGATGACTATTGCAACAAAGTGGTTGAGACAAATTATTGAAGACCCCCGCGATGCAACACACATGCACATTTTATTACTACCAAGCTCTTACTGACGAGACAATGGCTACTAGCGGGAGGACAGACCCGTTTGCGCTAAGTCTCGTGCGGTAAATTTGTTTATATCAACCAATGCATTTCTCATTTTGTTGTTGCTGCTGAAGTCTTTGTTTACTTAAATTGAAAAATATGTCTATGCAAACTGATCTCTGTCTTTGTAATTGTCTAATTGCACATTTGTGAACACGTGGTAACATGGCTAACTATGTTTTGAGGCTGCACCTTGGGTTAACTAGATCTAGACATTCACTTATTTACTAAATAGGCCATTTGAACTCATTTCCTTTTTTACCAATTTCACAATTTATACACGGAAAAACTATTTCTTGCTCGCACGTGGGTTGTGTGCGTCTGTCATGTTGGTGGCCATGCCACACCGAACTTGGTTACTCTGACAATCCTACCCTGCAATGCACTGCTCAGCTTTACATTGCCTGGGTTTCTGGTTGCACTGCACTGTACTTTGCACTTAAGTATGGTTTCGAGGGTGTGACAACACTGCTGTATGCCCAGTGGTAAGCGGGCTATGTCACAGTGTTCACACAGTCAGTCCACTATACTCCATCCACAGTGTGCCAATGTAAGCACGCTGGGTCCCGCCCCACGGACCACTCACGTCTGAAAGTCGCGCACCACGTTGTTGGAGGCTCGTGCCTTCCATAACACTGCATCTGTCCCCTAATCCATAAGGGTTTTCAGAACCAGCCCGAATGATCTTCTGCGGTGGTTCTCTGTTGTCTTCTGTGCGTCGGGACATTTTTGTCCTTAGGCATTGGATGTGGATCACTTCACACAGATGCCAGCTTAAGCTGACGAAAAGTATAGGAAAATATTCCAGAAAGAAGAATGTCTCGTCACAATTGGGAATTCGGAGTGTATAAATATAGTAGATAGGAAAATGCACATCATTTAGAAAAAGAAGAATTCGAGGTTAAATGAATGGCCACTAAGTTACGGCACTATTTTAACGACTTGGGTGACTGGGGAATTTGGTGAATCACTTACATTGCCCGACACCACTGTTGAAGAGCCTATTACCTGGTAGAGCTAGGTCGTAGGCTGCTCGCCAAATGGGCGTATTCCCTCTGAGTTGGTAACATCAAGGGACACTTACTCCCTCTACACTCCATGTGAATAAAAATTCAATTGTTGAGCACAATGGGAATAATTCCCGGAACATCTCTGGATGGGAACACTGAAACTATTCTTCTGCATTCTCCCGAAGGACACTGTGCATGCTGTAAAATGTGGCAACATACAACAATTGTATCTTACATGGAGTTAATATGAGAGGGCACAAAACTTCTCTCTGCACATGTTGGTCCCTGTGGTTATAACTAAAACAAACGTTCCGGCACTTAACATTACTGACTATTGGAAAACTAAATATTAGTGCAAAGTTTGAAGACAACAGGGAGTCGCAGAGCGAACTTCATGCACACATCCTGCTTGTTCATGAGTCAGGTGCATGCAGACTGATGAATGGTGTCGAGTGGGAAAGTTAGGAACACTGCGTTTCGCATGTAACTTATGTGTTTGCCATCCTACTGACAGGGCCGAGGGTGGAGGAGATGGTCTACTGAAAATTTACTGACGTGATATGCGAATGTTCCCGACTAGGCACCAGCCGGTTAGAGGAGAACCGGCACTAAGATGTTGAGAGTGGTGCTTTCTCAGGGTCACGTGGCCGACGGCCAGCTTCGTTACTCTCCTCGTCCAGCGCTCGGGGAGTATTATGGCTCTTCCCACGCTCATACACTCACAAATAAAACACTTGATAAGTATTTCGGGTACCTGTACACCCAAGGAAATATATGTTGTCGGGTCCCGCACCCTGGGGGGCGATTAAATATCGCTTTTGAGAGGTGCAGCGCAAAATTTGCACTTGCGCTGCGTTGCTTTGGTATTAAATATACAAATACGCAGGTGCAAGTGGTCACGTGACGGCGCAAAGTGCCTGAAAATCTGCGACTAGCAAATGGCTCGACGCAATTATATCTGCGCCCTTCGCGCATGCGCATTGGACAATTTTCGGGTGTATGAAAGTGAATTAACATAAAAGTTGGATATCTTTATCTGTATCCAGTGTTCTGTGAACATTAATTATTTACGTTTTCGTGTACACATTTCAGCTTTAATAGTTACGAAGTACAGTAGAAGTACGAAACTGAAATGTTTTTTACTACGTAAGCAATTAAAATTGGGCAACGAATTATCCTTTCCCCGGAATATATTTTGAGGGTATTTTTACGTGGCACGCGACGAGAAAATAGAGTTGGTTTGTGACGAGGTTATTTGTAACCTTAAAAACTTTGCTTAAAACTTTTATGCAAATGATAATGTAAATAAATAGCGAACATGTTTTGCAAGTACCTGTTTGGCAAATTGCTTAGAACGGTGACATTACCTCTCTATTTTACTTGCTTGGATGGGGTGTTTCAACATCACATCTTTCTTGCCGACTTGTTTCCACATATGTGCTTTATATTTAAGAGTGATTCTGTTGGGATTCTCTTTATTTCATAAAACGGGAGGGCTACCATTTTAGTTTTAAGTCTTTCGTGAGACTTGCTGTCTACACATATCACACCCTATCTCGTTGAACATTGAACTTTCAACAATCTAGACCTAATTAAATTTATTGCAGTATAGTTGTACGAACGCCACTTGTATTCACTACACATTAGCAATGAATTATTTAGAAATAACGTATCACGATTTACGACTCACTGAAAGACGAATGCCACATGTATAGCCCATTAGGTACTAGGCCTACACTCACAAATACCATGCCACACAAGTTAAAATAACTTACGTGAATTTCAAAACTAGGCCACTCAAATTAATATCAGTATAAATATAAAATGTACACATAATTTTTGCTCTCATCGCGTCACACGTCTATCACTTTACGCACTTTATTTTCCGTTAGCAACATAATGTAAAAGCTGGTTACAGACGAAAACCACTCTAATGTGTTCTAATTGTGTTACAAAAATGCTGCTCTCTATAAATAAAGCACTTGATTATTCACGAACACAAAAATGAACACACACACGCATCCACAACACCACGGCCATGCACTACACTGAAAGAACCACGACATTATGGAAATTTACTTTCACACTTCAAAACACA
>PNEQ01107116.1:0-12426 GCA_003012365.1 Medauroidea extradentata | reverse complement strand
TAAAATATGGCTGAAAACATATTGACCTCATTTGAATTACATAGTTATCCCTTAAAAAAAAAATAAACTTGTCAACAAAACCATGCTTTATAAAATTTAGCTTAGTCATCAAGGGTAAAAGAGAGAATAGTATTCCTGAAAACTATTTAATTTAATCAGCAAAAAAATAAGCCTTTGAATGATATGTATGTGTGGTGTTATTTTTTTGCCCCAACTTCAAGATTAAATTCCACACAAATGCATTTTTGGACACACTAACACATAATTCTAGATTTTTTCCTTCGTCCAGCGGTGGTGCACGAGGCCTTGTAATAATACTCTAGCAGTGACTAATCTTTTTTTTCAAAGCTTAGAGCCACCGTACTCTCTGTTTAAAAGGAAAAGTGTTCTACGCCGATCTTTGTCGTTATCTTGCTCCTACCAAGTTCTGTCTTCAAAACAAATTGTTTGTATTTCTACCAGGAAAACTACTAAAATAGCTTCATTTTGCATCTTAAAATCTAAATTTTCCCGGGGGACGACCCCCGGACCCCCCGCTTTAATAGGGAGGATGGGTGCATTTTGGGGCCCTCAAACTCTCTAGGCCTTACCTAAACTTGATGTCTGCGCACGCCTATGATTCAGTATTCTTCTTTTATTAATTGAGAATAGATGTAGGAACTCTATAATCTTTGTATGGACGTCGTCAGTGCTAAATTTATTTTCTTCAGTTCTCTTCAAGATTGTTCGGTCTGTTCTTTAATTTTTGAAATCCTGAGTGCTCAAAGCAAGTGATTTCATGTATTGTAATACCATGACTGATTTGTAAAACCTTGTTTGCAATTACTTTAGAGAATAAATCAAGAATACGAGGTAATTTGGTTGTCATATTTCTGCATATTTTTTTAGTTAAAATAGTAGACGAATGTTTGAAAACATATAAATTTAGCCTACAGTATATCTAAACAAAAATTCTGAATGTACAACCTAATTTGTTGCAAGAAAATTGTCAAAAGATGAGTAAGTCTGTGATGTAACGAGAAGAAGAGGACTTATTTTGCTGTTGTGGGCCAAGTGAGGCGCCTCCTTTTCTAAGGGTTCATCTTACACATTTCTCGTATTCTGGCGAGCACGGCATTTGGCGTACGAAAGTCCGGCGTGCAACATCTGGCAGCCCAACGCGGTGCGTGCAACGGCTACTGAGGAATTGACACATGACGTGGACGGCTGTTTCTGCAAGGTGATGACTGATGGACTGATGGCAATGTGTGGAAGTACCGAGGAAACTGAAAGGCCCAGGGAAGACCTACAAACCCAAGGACGACCCGGTGCAGAGAATATCTAGGGATACGCCGCAAATCGCAAGTCATCATCAAACAAAATTTTTCAGGGTTATGATAACCCACCAAATACACTTAACTCATCAAATTAAGAAATGGAAAGGAACCAAAAACAAAACCTAATTTTTTTATTGCAGAAATTGGGTGCTAAGTTAGAAAAACAGGGCACTACATTTGAATCTAAGTTAAGTTAAATAAAAAGTGACATTAACACTCAGGGCGGAGAACAAGGCAGAAGGCTAGAAAATTTGGAAGCTAAGATTGATACTCAAGGTACTGGGTTAGAAAACCTGTTATAAGACAAAATAAAAATTTTAGAAAACAAATATCAGGAAACAGAACAAAAATTATTGGCAAGGAAAAAACAAATTGAAGCATGTGAAAAACAGGGTAAATGTTGTGAAACAGACACAACATAGCGTGCAAATACAAGCAAATGTGGTACAAACCAATGAGGTCAAAAACAGAGGGCAAAGTACTAAGATTCAAAATGATGAATCAGGGGTTGTAGAAAACCAAAACAATGGGAATAGTGTATCCCAAAAAACAGATAACAGAATGTCAAACGCAGGCAAAGCTGTAACAAAATTAGGTAAAAGTGGGATCTTATCAAGAGGTGAATTCACAGAAAGGGACACACATGTGAGAATTACACAAGCAGAGGGGAGAAAAAAATGAAACATATTTTGGAGTGTTTGTGTAATACGAGTAATGTTTTATGTTACTATGACTTGTACTGAGGTACAGACAAGTGAAAATGGAAACAAAAAAGAAAAAACAGTCTTGTTTCAAGACCCAGACAAGAGTTTATTTGTAGGAAAAACTGTAGAAAAAGGGAAATGGGATTAAGGGTCAATTAAAGAGAAGGAAACTATTGAAAAAGAAACTTGTGAAATTGGCTGACTTGGTTAGAAATTTATTAAGGTTAAAGAAGGTGTGCAGGAATAGATGGAGTGAAGGTGGTTAAGGTTGTGCCGAAAGGCTACAAGAACCGAAAGAAAAATTAGTAGTACATATTTTGATTCAAGAATGGATTGGACGCGTGAAAATGCAAGTCTAGGAGGCTAAATTATTATAGAAGGACTATAATCGGTGCATTCAGGTAAACAAGTAAATTTTTAAGATTTCGTATTTTGCATAAACTAAGCGACATGTTCAGGTGAACATATTTAGCTATGAAGATTTTTTCTTCTCTTATTCAATGAAAAACATGTTAATTTATAATGTTTAGGTTATGTTTCAGTAAGTGAAATAATGCGGTGTTGAAGAAGAGAGATGAAGTGTTAGTTGCGACACATTATGTATTCTCAGCCTTAGATAAAAACTTTAATTTTTCAAACTCTATGAGGTCCCATACACTATAGAAAAATGTGTGAGTAAACATGTATATCAGGTAAATAGTGCTAATTGGCACAAAACTTTGTTAAGGTTGTGGAAAAGTGCTCAATGAACATTCTAAAGCATAAATTTAATTTCAAATAAATGTGCAAAGTTGTATAAATCATGTTAAATTGTAAGCAAGTGGATGATGATGTTTCAGAAGAATTAAGAGAGTTGAAGTATTCTTCTCTTATTTATTGGGATGTGGGAACTCTATAATCTTCGTGTGGACATCATCAGTGCTAAATGTATTTTCTTGTTTTCTTCAAGATGTTTTTTCGGTCTGTTCTTTACTTTGAGAGTTCCTAAGTGTCCAAAGCAAGTGATTTCATGAATACGAGGCAATTTGGTTGTCATATTTCTGCATATTTTTTTAGTTAAAATAGTAGCAGAACATTTGCATACATACAAATTTACCATATCTAAACACAAATTCTTAATTTACAACCTAATATATTGCAAGAAAAATTTCAAAAGGTGAGTAAGGCTACGATGTAACGAGAAGAAGAGGACTTCTTTTGATGTTGTGGGCCAAGTGAGACAACCCATTTTTCAAGGGTTCATCTTGTATGATTCTCGTATGCTGGCGAGTACAACGTTTGGTGTACAGAAGTCTGGCGTGCGACAGGTTACAGTCTATTTAATATTAATCATTAAAATTAATTAACTCATTTCCTGGGTTCTAACACATGTATAATGTGGAAGCATTAGCTTGATGACATCTTAACATGTTGAAGATGCTTCAACCACTCAATGATGATGTTTAAAATAGTTTCTTTAAACAATAATAACAGCCAGGAGAAGATAAATCGCTACAACTCTCTACACATTTCACTTCATCAAAACTTTAAAACATTATTACATTTGTGGACATATGCACAACAACCTGATAGTATTACTGTACAGATAAAAATATAGTACCAGTACTGTATTACTTAACTGTATTCTGATATTCTGCTTAAATATACATATCCTTGCTAGAAATAACCAACACTATGAAAAACATTTCATGAAAATAAAGGTGTGAGCAGTGTTATTATTCATTATGAAGCATTTCTGTTACAGATATAATATAAATAGTGCACAACAGATAGGTATATGAAACATTCACATGTTATTCTGCTATTATTGGAGTACCAATTACTGTATAGACAAACAATGAAGGCTGACAAATATTGGAGCCAGCTTCCATACCTGAGTAATGGTTATGTTTGTAATTCACATTCACAAAGAATGTGTAGAGTTGTTGGGATACATGGTAGCCATGTTCGATACCGCTAGGAGACTGTCATTTAGGTTACAATTGACTATGTTACCTATTTTTAGGACTAAAAATGTAGGGATTTAGGACTGAAATTTACTGAGGTAGAGTAACACAGTAATCCCCAAATAGCTCCACAGCGTCTTCTGCTGGTATTTTCCTAAACTTAATTTTCCCGTATTTCAACTTAAACTATTAACTATACACAAGATGTACTACAAAAAATAAAATATCACCACATTATTTTGTATGGAAACAACCTACTGTACTTCATATTTTAAATGTTTGTAAGTTGTAATAAAGTACAGTTACTTTTTAGAATTTTATTTTATTACACAGAGGGACTAAGTACTAATTAAAAAAAATCAATCTTTGCTACAGTAAAGAAAGATATTATTTATTTTTAAAAAATGTCTACAAAAACTAACCTGCTACAGTTAGCTAGGTTCACGAGGAAACGGGATATCACAGAGAAAAATCGCCGACCAGAGGCATTATCCGGCATTATTCGCATATGGAAAAACTGGGGGACAGACTCCGCCGAGAATCAAACCCGGATTGCCTTGGTGGGAGGCGAGTGCCGAGTGCTACTAATTACTAAAACATGTAGACGGACATGTACAAGTACTTACACAATCATATCTGCTGGTAGAACATAAAACACAGATGGACGACACACGCAGTTGCGTGGTCGTAATGTTTTGCTGGCCAAACCAGCTTCCTAAGGTGGTGAATGATTACACACTGCAGTATGGCAGGCGGTAAGCTGTAATTGGTAACTAGTAGCCTACATGTAGCGGCCGAGGAGAAATTTGAGTGAAATTTATTGTATGTTAAGGCCTGGTGGTTGTCTGGATTTTGTAATATACTGATGGGATGGTTCACAGTGCCTCCGTTCTGCACTATTGTCTGAAGGTGGTAGGGCCCACTCTGGTGCTATAACAGGAATCAAAAGTTACGACTGTGGAAGGCTGCGTGTGCAGCAACTGGTTTATCATGAAGGTTTAGGCTGAACTGGCTATTACTTGTTTGTTATCAGCCCTATGGCAATTCATAGTTTTTCTTAGTATGTTTGTAGTAAGGTCACTGTATTCAACATCTTACTGTATGCAGTGAAGTTGGTAGATTAGGTTCTTTGTCCCACAGCTGCAGTTGCCTTGAAATTGGTATATACGGATTGGTCAAGTACAAGAAGAAAAAAATTAGGTAATGGCCTAAACTACATACTATACTCAATTGTACACTCCAGGCCACCTGTGACTTGCCTGTCTCACTAAATATTAGTTTTCTCGGTGCATGTTCTGAGTAAGATTCAATAATTACTATTATTTCACTCAACTTCAAATCACATGGAACTTTACTGAATGTGAACACTACACAATATGCTGATCTGGTAAAAATTACTGTATGTGCATTTTCAAAAGTGTCAAATTGTTGCACCTCAAATACATGCTATGGTGATAAGTGTAAAAAGAGTGTATGTACAATAGGGAAAATTCCTAGAAAAAATTTTTAATGTTTACCTCATTTTTCTGAATTATTTCGGCACTAAATGCAGCCAGGCAAAGCAATAGCTCAGTGAACATTGTAATTTTAGAATTATTCAGTTTTAAAAATGCCATATTTTCAAACGCCGCCACAAACATTGAAAACACGTCCTTATTGGCTAACACATTTATCATGTAGTCTTACATGTTTTGGTTAGCCACCGCACGCCAGGCACTATTGTGTGTATTGGAATATTTCAACAACTTACTAAACTAATAAAATTTAGCGAACCCGGTTACGTAATAGAAAATTCTGGGAATTCACCCGTTGTTTAGGCATGCGTGGTTGTAGATTTGGTAGCCAACAACGAAAATTTATTCCACTTGAGTTGATTTCAAACGAGTGAAGACAGCAATATATTAGCAGGCCTAGCTCTCACTCACACATTGAGACATTTTAGTTATAGGTTTGAGTTTATGTAAATTTAATTTAAATTCTAGAGAGATAATAACTTACTACGAATTCAGTTTAATGTTTCAGATCCTATATGTTATCATAAGTTTAGGTTTGAAAGGTCAGACGAACGAAGTTCACGTGCATACAAAAAGTGAACCTATCGAGCTTATGTTTGGAATGCATTTAACCAAGCCTGGCACTGACTATGATCGACATTCTAGTTGCACGAATCTGTAAAATAACATGGCAGATCAATTATTTTATTACAAGTACATTTTTTCTCTCAGTAATTTTTATGTTTCTCGTGAACGGCATTGAGAACTGTGCTGCCATCTCAGGGCAAGTTTCGCAAGACCCCGCCCACCTCTCAAATTATCAGCCAATCAGGGGGGTTTGAACTCACCTATTGGCTAATGACATTGCCACAGTCAGTGGAACAGCCAAAACACTACAGCTGTAGGGATTTCGTCAAAAACTGCACACTATTGACTGCAATTTTTAACTTTGAAGAACTTATTTATTTTCTGCTAACCGTGTTATGTTGTACACAATACAGCATTACATACGTATATTGTATTTTTGTTGTTAATAGCAGACTATTAGGTCTCTTCTTGAAGCTTAAACCATGCAGTCCGCCTTGATTTATCAGACGGCGCTAAAGTTAAGATTTTATTCCGAGTAAATTGAATTTTATTGCTGCGAAACGAACTATTAACCACATTTATACCCTTCGAAGTTCAAACTATACTCGATTTTACCGCATAAACTACCTAATTTAACACAATGTCACGACTTGAACATATGTTGCTGTCGTTTGTGTGATACGTACATTTAAATGTACAGTATCGTGACGTCACAGGGAATTCAACATGGCCGTTCACGTTTTTGCCGCGCAAAACAGACTGCTCATTTCATTTAAGTTTTTCTGGAGTTACACAGACGCAACGAAGAAAGTATGGTACCGTTGCTCATTAAATTAGATGCACTTTTGAATAAAAATATAATAAAAAAAAAAGGAATTTTCCCTATTCATATTGTAGTGAACCAACACTCTTCACAACGAAAACATGTGAAAAAATAAAACTACAGTATAACTAAAAAAATTATAAGCTAGTTTCTTTATTCATAAACAGACTCACCTCAAGGTCATCAGATTCTGAACCATCTCTTTGCCGAGATAGTGGTCAATTCGGTAGACTTGTTCTTCTTTGAAGAGGGAAGCTAGATGCTTGGAAAGAGCTTCTGAGCTAGCAGCATCACGACCAAATGGTTTCTCAATAATTATTCTAGTCCATCCTCTGCAACAAAAAGATGCACCATGAAGTCAGAATCTACACTCTATTACACTATCTCTGATGGAGTATATTAAAATTAAGGTCACTCATATTTATATAAAAATAATATATTCATGAGAATTTTAAGAAATCAAATCAAATCAGAAAGGTAATTATATTACACAAATTAGTAATAACCAATGTGAATTATTAAAAATCACTTTAGTTAATGTTCAATAAATTTAAGTTCTACATTTATATTTACGTACTTCTAGTAAATGAATAACGTGACAGCATTCACATTTCAAGAACAATAGCGACAAAACTCTCAACAAGTAATGTAGGCCTACATCATTACAATTCTGCCTCTCAGCTAATAAGCAGACATCATTTGTTTCTTTATTTAACTAAATGCACATTAGTATTATTAGCATATTTTCTGTAGGAGGCTTAACTATTTTTACATCAACATGCAATCTTTTTGAATGACAATCATTTGGAGAAAATATTTGTGTTTGTTAGCATTTAGGTAAGGTTTCACGAATATATTATTTAGTTTCATGAAAGGCATAGTAATTTAAAAAGTAAAGCTCTGTTAAGGTATTTGTGACGGGACTGAAAGAAATACCCTAATGCTTACTGAACTGTACAATTTCTTAAAAGGGTCTAAAATTAAACTCTCTTAAATTACACATGAACAAATAGACATCGTGCAAAACTACTTAAATTATTTACGCAGAACGCTTATTATATGTGAAAATTCTTAAAAGAATTTCACATAATATTAATACAAAAAGTACAGCTGCAAAATAAGTAACAGCATAAAAGATGTTGGTCAATAAGCCAGAAGCATTTAAAAAAGATGGCACTAAAATGTTACGCAAAAAGAGAAAATAAAGCATAAATACCTGTGCAAGAGTGTCAAACCACGATCACACAGTATGGATGAGAAAATTTTATTTACAAGTACTCTTATGTTAAACAATAAAAGAATTGAGTACAAAAGCTTCTTTCCCTTTACTGAATTATTCGTTACTTCGCCAAGTTTCATAACTGGCTTCCACTCAAATTTTTCTGCACTAGTTTGCAAACTTTGATACAAAATTTAATGTATCATTACTGACAATTACTTACTTGGAGGCCATGCAAGCATTCTTGATGTGCACAGTGGCTTGGTCGAACACAGATGGTGGCAGCGCCAGGTAGAATAAACGATTAGCAAGCTGCCCACGCACTGCTCCTTCTAGAGTTTGGTTCAACAGTTCAAAATCTCTGCGAGAATCATAATTTCCTGCCACGTAGTGATTACTCTGCCAGAACTCTTCATAGGCAGCTTCTTCTCCTGGTCGAACCTTGAAGTATAAATTTTCGTACATGCTCGAGCTTGCCATAATAACACATGTACATACGAAAGGTAGATGTGTAGATAAGACCAAAGAACAACAATATTCCATTAAAGATAAAATGATTGGTTTGGACTGATAAGAGACTTGTACATAATCAGTTATTTAATTTTTATATACAGTATTTCTACTCAATTAACTTACATGTTAATCAAGTCTCTAAATTCCCTACTAAATTTTTTACATAAAAATTATGTAAACATAAATGGGACAGTGATAGTCTTGCCCTAATAAATTGAAAAGTAATGACTGTGAACTAAAATACCACACACCGTAAAATGGGGTGATTAAAAACAATGAGGTGAAGAGAAACATTATTTTAAAGATAAATTTTTGGTATTAATACTGATTTGAAAATTCGGTTTTTAGGTAGGCAAGTTAAAACAGTTTACAAACAATAGTTTTATAGTAATTATAATTTTTTTAAATAAAAGGTGTCAGCTAGGAATTTATTCCTAGTTTTGTTTCTATTCACCCCAGTGTTTCTAATCATCCCGTTTTACAGTAAGTAATTTGTGTACAAAGCACGAAAATTAGTAACATCACTAATAAAAAAACTTCCCAGTGCTTGAGACATTTCAATTTATCATATTTTTCTATTAACACTTATGCTAAAAAGATTTAACGTAAAAGAGTAGCCAGTCTATCACAGTGGACTGAACTCTGACACTTTTGGTGTTATGGTTAGCAAATAACCAAATTATTTCCAATACAAAACATGTAACTGTGGAGGCAACTAGTAAAAAACAATGTATTTATATGACCTCAGAGCAATAAAACTATTGCATTAAACACTATGTTGTATAATCATTAGTCCACAACTATGAAGCAGACACACACTAAATAAAATAGAAGGGGGTACAGGTATGCAATAACGTATATGTATTATAAATAACTCGCAACCCGAGTTGCACTAATTATCTATAGCCAAGAATTGACATGCCGCACACTTCCAAGTCTCGATCCTACTTAATTTACATATTTATTTATATTATTATTATTAATGTTATAATTAATTAATTAATTTATAGGGAGAATATGACACAAAATTGGCACGAAGCCAAAAAATAATTTCAGTCAATCTCTTCGCTACCAAACTTCACAGAATCACCTGCTGGCCTAATCTGAAGATCGCCTCAAAATTTCAGTAAAATTGCTCCAGCCATTTTGGAGTCCATATGGAACATACATACACACAAAGATTAATACATACGTATAAGAACATACATACAGGATGTTCCGGGAGTAGACGTCAATAAAGAGGCGGGTGTTAGAGGAGCCTAAGACCTACCAAGTAAACCTAACTTGTATAGTCCGATTCGCAACCGTCTAAAAGTTATGAATTTTTTAAGAAAATTCGGCTATACTATACCCTGAGCTAAGCATTTACTGATGGTGGAAAAAGTAATGGTCCATGTGGAACGAAATTTGTACACATTTCACGTCACTGAGCGTACAGCTTCATGGTGTAAAAAATCACTTTCACAAAAGTTGAGTTTGGTTCTGAAATATGCCTAAAGTTTGCACGAGATAAAAAAATATCAATAGGACACACAAATGATCACCTGCTATTGGAAAAATTGCCTTATAGTACGGCCAATTAATAAGTAAAAAACAGTATTTTAAATTAACAAACGTTGATGCAGTAAATATGAAAACATAACGTAGTGCAGAAGACTCATACAATATAAAATCAGCTATTAGGTTGAATTTAACATGCGAGTAAATAATCAAATGTAACTTTATTGAAATAAAAATATTACACAATATCTAAAATTATTAAAATGTATTTTGAATGTAATGTGTTTAATTTATGAGGATAAAATTAAATGTTATTAATAAAAGTGGTAATAGTAAGTTATTTCACGAAACAAAATTGATGTTATCGAAATGGAAAGTTAAGATAAACGAATTACATCACGCCTTATGTAGTTGCTGCTTCATATTCACAGCTGCCACGGTTTTGTAGAGGCTAGTGCGCTCGCCTCCTATCATAGTGAACTGGGTGTAATTCCTGAATAGCCAACAGGCAGATTTTCTGCATTTTATAAACAATATCACATCTTTGCATACAGACTATTTCTTAATAAGCGGTACATCTAATGGAGCGATTTGTGCAGCTCTTGACAGCATTGTCTTGTAAGCCGATGATGGTGCCAGCCCCCGTAGCGAAGTCGGTAAAGCGCCGGTCTGTGGTGCGAGGGGTCCCTGGTTTGCATCTGCGCCCAGGGACGTTTGGTGTGTTGTCCTCAACGGCTCTTAATGCCTCATTGTTAAAAGGCCATAATATCCTCACATTCACCTCCTATTATGGTGGATAATGTGAGCCTGGAGCTATACTGGAACGAAAAACAGGTGTACACGAAATGACACCACCCAGCCCTTCTTCATATATTAGCCACAATTTCTACATTCAGAAAATCTGCCTGTGATGCTATTCAGGAATTACACCCAGTTCACTATGATAGGAGGCGAGCGCACTAACCTCTACATAACCGCAGCCGCTGTGAATATGAAGCAGCAACTACGTAAGGGGTGATGTAATTTGTTTATCTTAACTTTCCATTTTGATATCATCAATTTTGCTTCATGAAATAATTGACTACTACCACTTTTATTAATAACATTTCATTTTATCCTCACAAATTAAACACATTACATTCAAAAAATATATTTTAATAATTTCAAATGTTGCATAATATTTTTATTTCAATAAAGTTACATTTGATTATTTACTCACATGTTTATTTCAACCTTATAGCTGATTTTACATTGTATGAATCTTCTGCATTACGTTGTGTTTTCACATTTACTGCATCAACATTTGTTAATTTAAAATACTGTTTTTTACTAATTAATTGGCCATACTATAAAGCAGTTTTTCCAATAGCAGGTGATCAATTATGTGACCCGTTAGTAATTATTTACCTCATGCAAAAGAGGCATCTTTCAAAACCAATCACAACTTTTGTGAAAGTGATTTTTTTACACCACGAAGCTGTACTCTCAGAGACGTGAAATGTGTTTTTAAATGTGACAACACTAATCACCTTTGACGTTTACAAATTTCATTCCACAATAGACAATTACTTTTTCCACCATCAGTAAATGCTTAGCTCAGGGTAGAGTATAGCAGAATTTTCTTTAAAAATTCATAGCTTTTAGACGGTTGCAAATCCGAAAATACAAGTTTGGTTTATTTGGTAGGTCTCGAGCCCCTCTATCACCCACCTCTTTATTGACACATACATACATATACAGATATACACATACATACATATACAGATATACACATACATATATATACATATATATTGCTGGTGTTTTGTAAGGGACGTTATCAACAAAAATTTAAAAAACAGTTTCATAGATGATTGTTTTCAGGAGAATGGCCTGCATATATCTGTAAAATCAGTGTTATATCTGCTATTGCATTGAAAATAATACTACCACAACGGGACGTTATCAACAGTCCTTTCCATGTCTTGAAATGTAAGAAGGGCGTTATCTCCATATATTAATGCAAAGAGTTTAATGTGAATTTCACTCTATGCAAAATAATACCACCGTTTTTATTGCAATTACGTCTCCTAAATATGTCTACCTCCATGGCACAATAGTTATCTTTGTTTGTTATGCTGTTCTCTACATTGTAACATAGCGTTTGCTACGTTACATTTAAAGAAAATTTGTTTGTTCATTTAATTTGTCTAATAGTTGGTAACAATAACTCATGTATATTTCGATAAGTTTAACGTAATGCTAGGAAGCAGGGATTTGGGATAGTTTGTCTTTGGTAATGTTGTAATGTTTATTTATTTTATTGTACTGGTATCCACGCATTT
>PNEQ01107115.1:0-12426 GCA_003012365.1 Medauroidea extradentata | reverse complement strand
CAAAATAACTTTTATTGGTATTATTTTGTAACCACTTCTATGAGTGAATTATTTTTCTAAATAATCACTTTTAAGCATGCTTTCTAAAATATTTGAATACATAATGAATAACTGATTAATAAAACATTTAAGTAAGTTCAACTTACTAAATTCTATTCAAAATGGTTTTATCAAGGATAAAAATTCTAGTACAGCAATCGTTGAATTCTTCTCCACTATCTTAGAACCATTAGATACAAACAAAAAAAAACACTGGCATTTTTCTTAATCTACGAAAAGATTTCAACACTGTTAATCATGCAATCCTACTAGATAAAATGAAAGTTTTTAAGTATTAGAGGTGTAGTACATAAATGGTTTTAGTCATATCTCTCTGACCATGTTCAAAAAGTACAGATCATGTCGATAAACAACTATAATCATTTGTAGAGAAACAAGTAACTCAATACAAAAACATTTCAAACCAAGGTATATAAAAATTCGTTATGTTATTAACTAATTAAATTTTTTGACAGAAATTAATTTTGTGTAAGGAGATTAAAATTAGACTATGCCAGCTTAATGCAAAAAAAAATTTTTTTGAGATTATTTTGTAACCTCTTCTACTTGTGGATTATTTTTTTTAAATAACCTTTTTTAAGCATGTTTTCTAAAATACTTGAATACATAATGAATGACTTATTAATTAAATATATACATAAAAACAGAATACTAAAACCTTTTCTAAATGGTTTTATCAAGGATAAAAATTCTAGCACAGCAATCGTTGAATACTTCTCCACTATCTTAGAACCATGAGATACAAACAAAAAAATGGAGGTAATTTTCTTAATCTAACAAAAACTTTCGACACAATTAATCATGCAATCCTACTAGATAAAATGAAACTTTTAAGTATTAAAGGTGTAGTACATAAATGGTTTTAGTCATACCTCTCTGACCACGTTCAAAAAGTACAGATTATGTCGATAAACAACTATGATCTTCTGAAGAAAGAATTATCTCATTCCAAACACATTTGAAACCAGGGTATATTGATTTAAATAAAATACTTTATGTTATGTTATTAATTTATAATAATTTTTCTGACAGTAATTAATTTCATGTATAGGAGATTAAAATGTGCAATTATAAGACTATGCCTACATATTGCAAAAAAAATATTGATATTATTTTGTAACCTCTTCTAGGAGTGGATTATTTTTTTAAAATAATCTTTTTTAAGCACATTTTCTAAAATATTTGAATACATAATGAAAGACAGATTAATTAAATACATACATTAAGTTCAGATTACCAAATCCTTTAAGAATGGTTTTATCAAAATAAAAATACTAGTACAGCAATCGATGACTTTCTCTCCACTATCTTAGAATAATTAGATACAAAAAAAACAGATGGTAATTTTCTTAATCAAAAGCTTTCCACACAGTTATTCATGCAATCCTACTAGAAAAAAAGAAATGTTTAAGTATTAGAGGTGTAGTAAATAAATGGTTTCAGTCATACCTCTCTGACCATGTTCAAAAAGTACAGACCATATCGATAAACAACTATAAACATCTGTAGAGGCAAGTATTTCAATCCAAACAGATTTGAAACCAGGGTATAATTAAATAAACTAAATACTTTACGTTATGTAATATACTATTGAAATTTTCTAACAGTAATTAATTTCATGAAATGAGATTATAATGTGCAATTATGACAAATTGCCAAATAAAGCAAATTAACTTTTATTGCTGTTATTCTTTAACCTCTTCTTCGAGTGGGTCATTTTTTTTAAAAAATAATATCTTATGAGCACATTTTCTAAAATATCCAAATACATAATGAATAACAGATTAATTAAATATTTAAGTCAGTTCAGACTACTAAATCATTTTCAAAATGGTTTTATCAAGCATAAAATAAGAGTACAGCAATAGATAAATTACTCTCCCCTATCTTAGAAGCATTAGATACAAACAAAAAAAGCTGGTAATTTTCTTAATGTAACAAAAGCTTTCGACACAGATAATCATGCAATCCTAATTGATAAAATGAAACTTTTAAGTATTAGAGGTGTAATACATAATGGTTTCAGTCAAAACTCTCTGACCATGTTCAAAAAGTAAAGAGGATATCGATAAACAACAACAAACATCTGTAGAAACGAGTATCTCAATCCAAACACATTTGAAACCAGGGTATATTTAAATAAACCAAATACTTTACGTTATGTAACAAACTATTGAATTTTTCTTACAGTATTTAATTTCATGAAAGGTGATTTAAATGTGCAATTATTAGACTATGCCAAAATTAAGCAAATAAACTTTTATTGATGTTATTTATTTAACCTCTTCTTCGAGTGATTATTTTTTTTAAATAATCTCTTATGAGCACATTTTCTCAAATATATGAATACATAATGAATAACAGATTAATTAAATATTTAAGTTAGTTCAGACTACTAAATCATTTTCAAAAAGGTTTTATCAAGGATAAAAATACTAGTACAGCAATCGATGAATTACTATCCACTATCTTAGAAGCATCAGATACAAACAAAAAAATGCAGGTAATTTTCTTAATCTAACAAAAGCTTTCGACACAATTAATCTTGCAATCCTACTAGATAAAATGAAACTTTTAAGTATTAGAGGTGTAGTAAATAGATGGTTTCAGTCATACCTCTCTGACCATGTTCAAAAAGTACAGACCATATCTATAAACAACTATAAACATCTGTAGAAACGAGTATCGCAATCCAAACACACTTGTAACCAGGGTATATTGATTTAGATAAAATACTTTATGTTATGTTATTAACTATTAAATTTTTCTTACAGTATATAATTTCATGTAAGGAGATTAAAATGTGCAATTATTGTACTATGCCAACATATTGCAAAATAACTTTTACTGATGTTATTTGTATCCCCTTATTTGAGTGAATTATTTTTTTTAAATAATCACCTTTAAGCATGCTTTCTAAAATATTTGGATACATAATGAATAACTGATTAATAAAACATCTAAGTAAGTTCAGACTACTAAAATCATTTCAAAATGGTTTTATCAAGGATAAAAATTCTAGTACAGCAATCGTTGAATTCTTCTCCACTATCTTAGAACCATTAGATGCAAACAAGAAAATCTACTGGTATATTTCTTAATCCATCAAAACCAAGCGAAACAGTTAGTCATGCTATCCTACTAGATAAAATAAAACTTTTAAGTATTAGAGGTGTAGTACATAAATGGTTTTAGTAATACCTCTCTGACTACGTTCAAAAAGTACAGATCATGTCGATGAACAACTATGATCATCTGAAGAAACAAGTATCTCATTCCAAACACATTTGAAACCAGGGTATATTGATTTAATTCAAATACTCTATTTTATGTTAATAACTATTGAATATTTCTTACAGTAAATAATTTCATGTAAGGAAACGAAAATGTGCAATTATAAGTTTATGCCAACATAATGCAAAATATGCCTTTTATTGATGTTATTCTGTAACCTCTTCTATGAGTGAATTATTTTTTCTAAATAGTTTCTTTTAAGAATGTTTTACAAAATATTTGAATACCTAATGAAAGACAGACTAATGAAATACACACGTAAGTTTAGAATACTAAATCTTTAGACAAGTATTTCAATCCAAACACATTTGAAACCAGGGTATATTGAAATAAACCAAACACTTTGCTATGTAATATACTATTGAATTTTTCTAACAGTAATTAATTTCATGAAAGGAGATTTAAATGTGCAATTATTAGACTATGCCAACATAAAGCAAATAAACTTTTATTCATGTAATTTTTTAATCTCTTCTTCGAATGGGTTATTTTTTCTAAGTAATCTCTTATGAGCACATTTTCTAAAATTATTGAATACATAATGAATAACAGATTAATTAAATATTTAAGTAAGTTCAGACTACTAAATCATTTTCAAAATGGTTTTATCAAGCATTAAATACTAGTACAGCAATCGATGAATTCCTCTCCACTATCTTAGAATAATTACATACAAACAAAAAACAGCTGATATTTTTCTTAATTTATCAAAAGATTTCGACGCGGTTATTCAAGCAAACATACAAGATATATTGAAACATTTAAATATTAGAGTTGTAGTAAATAAATGGCTTCAGCCATACCTCACTGACCATGTTCAAAAATAAAAGATCATGTCCATAACAACTATAATCATCTTTAGAAACAAGTATCTCATTCCAAACACATCCGAAACCAGAGTATATTGATTTAAATCAAATACTTTGTGTTATGTTATTAACTATAATAATTTTTCTGACAGTAATTAATTTCATGTATTGGAGATTAAAATGTGCAATTATTAGACTATGCCTACATATTGCAAAAAAAAATATTTATATTATTTTGTTACCTCTTCTAGGACTGTATCATTTTTTAAAAAAAAAATCTTTTTTTAACATGTTTTCTAAAATATTTGAATACATAATGAAAGACAGATTGATTAAATACATACGTTAAGTTCGGACTACCAAATCCTTTTCAAAATGGTTTTATCAAGGATAAAAATACTAGAACAGCTATCGATGAATTTCTTTCGACTATCTTAGAAGCATTAGATACAATCAAAAAAAATCTTCTGGTATATTTTTTAATCTATCAAAACCTTGCGACACAGTTAGTCATGCAATCCTACTAGATAAAATGAAACTTTTAAGAACTAGAGGTGTAGTAAATAAATGGTTTCAGTCATACCTCTCTGACCATGTTAAAAAAGTACAGATCACGTCGATAATCACTTACTATAATCATCTGTAGAAACAAGTATCTCAATTCAAACACATTTGAAACCAGGGTATATTGATTTAGACTAAATACTTTATTTCATAGTTAACAACTATTGAATTTTTCTGACACCAATTAATTTCAAGTAAGGAGATGAAAATGTGCGATTTTTAAACTATGACTACATTATGCAAAAAAACTTTTATTGATATTATTTTGTAACCTCTTCTACGAGTGAATTATTATTTTTTCAATAAAATCTCTTTTAAGCACGACTTCCAAATATTTCGAATACATAATTAATGACAGATTAATTAAAAACTTAAGTAATTTCAGATTATTAAATCCTATTCAAAATGTTTTTTTCGAGAACAAAAATACTAGTACAGCAATAGTAGAACTTCTCTCCACTACCTTAGAATAATTAGATACAAACAAAAAACAGCTGATATTTTTCTTAATCTATCAAAAGATTTCGACACGGTTATTCCAGCAATCCAACAAGATATAATGAAACTTTTAAATATTAGAGGTGTAAAAAATAAATAGCTTAAGTCATACCTCTCTGACCATGTTCAAAAAGTACAGAGGATATCGATAAACAACAACAAACATCTGTAGAAACGAGTATCGCAATCCAAACACATTTGTAACCAGGGTATATTGATTTAGATAAAATACTTTATGTTATGTTATTAACAATTAAATTTTTCTTACAGTAATTAATTTCATGTACGGAGATTAAAATGTGCAATTATTAAACTATGCCAACATAATGCAAAAAAACTTTTATTGGTGTTATTTTGTAACCTTGTCTACGAGTGGGTTATTTCTTCTAAATAATCTCTTTTAAGCACGTTTGCTAAAATATTTGAAAACAAAATGCATAAGAGATTAATAAAATATTTAAGTAAGTTCAGACTACTCAATTCTTTTCGAAATGGTTTTATCAAGAATAAAAATACTAGTACAGCAATCGATGAATTTGTCTCCACTATCTTAGAAGCATAAGATACAAACATAAAACAGCTGGTATTTTTCTTAAGCTATCAAAATCTTTCGACACAGTTAATCATGCAATTCTACTAGATAAAATGAAACTTTTACGTATTAGAGGTGTAATACATAATAGTTTAATCATACCTCTCTGACCATGCTCAAAAAGTACAGATGATGTCGATAAACAACAATAAACATCTGTAGAAACAAGTATCTGACTAGTAAAATGTCACGAGGTAGACTGCTAGTCCAGCTTGCCCAACAACAGGCCGCATCTACAAGTTATGAACAATTAAACAGCAATGACACATACAGCAAACAAAATTATTCTACACACCTTTCGGCATCAAGTTCAGCTGGTGCTGTTTTAGAGGAAGTGTATCCGAATGCTGCTGTAGTTGCAAAATACATTAATTCATAAGTCACTTCCTGCACATTTTCGAGGAGATTTATTCTCCTGCTGCTGTTATAAAAGTACCAAACGTACATTATGATATAGTGGAGGAAGTGAATTCACCAGTGACTGTTTTGGAGGAACTGTATTCTCCTCCTGCTTTTGTTGTAGATGACATGACTCCACCTCCTGTTGTGCAGGAAGTGACTTATTCTGGTTCTGTTTTTGAAGAGACATTTTCTTCTGCTACTGTTGTAGAAGAAATTAATCTACCGTCCGTTATAGTGAAAGAAGCGCAGTCACCTTCTACTGCTGCTACAGAAGTGGACGGCCTAGGCGATATGGTGGATGGTGAAGATGTTGATGAAGAACCCTCTATAAAGGAAAACCTGGAAGCTAGTATTTGCAACAAACGAAGGAAAGGAGAAGAGGTACATTCATATCATTGGGCAAGAAATGTCAATTCAGCTAAAAGGAGAAAGGGGGGGAATATTTAGGGTTGCAGAAACAAGATGATGGTATACATAAACTTGTAAATAAAAGGAAGGGAAGGAAATTAAAAGCTAGACATAACTGCAAGGGTGTAAGATCCGTTACTTGTGAGAAAGTTACTGAAATTGAAAGACAAAATATTTTCAATAACTTCTGGAATGGCATAGAAAGCTGGGAAGCAAAAAAGGCTACAGTTGTATCATTAATGGATAAATCAGTACCTAGTTTTCGGCGTGGAACTAGTGATGAGGATTCCCGGAAGAATATTTCCTTCAAGTATTATCTGAATGCTGGCAATGAGAGACAGAGGGTGTGTAAAAATATGTTCCTGAACACATTCTGTCTAGGTGAAAAATCAGTTCGATCTTGGGTCAACAACTCACCTGTAAGTAGACATGTGATTGAAGAAATCAATAAAACTGACATCGATGATCCACAGGCTATGAATGAAAATGCTACAAATTGTCCATTACTGACAAAACAAAATAAGGATCCGATGGTTTTTGGAATCCCTTCCGAAAATGGAATCACATTATAGTCGTGTCAACACTGCCAAGGAGTACTTAGAACCAATGTGGGCAAGCAAATCACAGCTATTTACTGAATATGAATGTAACTGCCAAGAGAAAAATATTCCACCTGCCTCAACGACCTGTTTCATTCAGTATTCAATCCCATGAACATTGGATTCTTTATTCCCAAGAAAGATCAGTGTGAGACGTGCATAAAATATAAGCTTGGTACTGTCTCAGCTGAAGATTACCAGAATCACCAAAAAAGGAAAAATGAATCAAGATAAGAGAAAGAAAGGGATAAGAAGACATCATAAGCAACTGCTAAAGTGTTGGTGTATGCAGTTGATGTCCAAAAAGTACTCACGTGTCCTGATATTAAAGCATCCATGGCTTATTACAAAACCGAACTTAAGGTCCATAAGGTCTGTTTACAATCTAGGTACATCAGATGGGACATGTTATATCTGGTACGAAGGCAATAGAGATGTAGACAGTAACGTTTTTGCCTCAATGCTAGTGAGATTTCTCTGCAAAGATGTTGAAAAGAAACCAGATGTCACAGAAATAATTATTTGGAGCGATGGGTGTACCTACCAAAATAGATGCGAAAATGTATCAAATGCTCTCCTTTTGCTGTAAGGGTATTACAGTGTACCAGAAACATCTGCAAGTTGGACACACACAAATGGAGGTTGACAGCATGCACAGCATCATCGAGAAGAAGATTAGAAAGCACGAACACTATGTTCCAGCAGACTATGTAAGGGCAGTCAGGGAAGCTAGGAAACACCCTAGACCTTATATTGTAGAAAGTCTGACATATAATGAATTTTTGTGTTATTCTTGTGGATACTACAAGAGTATCCGACCTGGATCACGTAAAGGAGATCCATGTGTCACCGACCTGCGATGTCTCAAGTTTCATACAGATGGTCACATTAGCTATAAGCTGAACTACAGTGACGACTGGAAAGAACTGCCTAGAAGGCCAACACCCATTAAAGATGTTTATGCACAACAGAAACCACTTTACAGCAGACTTCTGGCAATCCAGGAGAGAAAGTTTGTGGATCTTCAGAAGCCAAAAGCATGCTTGGAAGTTTAAAATGGTCTTAGTCATGGTAGTTGTGAAGGATAGTGTGATCACATCAAGAATTAAAACAAATGATATTTTGACACAACAGAACTATTGAGTTAAACTTATTTTTAATTTGCACATAGTTAAAAGTGGACTTATATTTCGTTTCTTAAGAGTCAGTAAAAATAATTTGAAGAACTATAGATTGCAATGACATCTGATGAGACTCAACATTGTGAGTAAAATGTCTTACATTCAAATGTTTAAGTTCAATAGGTTGTGTTTTAGTATGCAAAATGTATTATGTTAAAAAGATTACATTCAAAAGGTTATATGTCTGTATGCAAAATGAGTTGTGTTTCCAATTTACAGTAATTTTTATTGCAAAAGGACGTATGTCGCCATAAGTCTCTTAATAGCACATGTTTAACATAATGTTGGTAAGTCAGTCATTAATAAATGCTTATAAATTATCAAAACATCAATATGATATTGATATAATCAGTTCTTAATGAAATAAACAGTTTTTTTTGCTCTCTTGACAAATGGGTTTTTTTGACATACCTTTTGCAATTTCAGTGTCGATATTTAATGCTGTCGCAGCAAATAAATAGAAAACGGCAAGAGAGTGTCTCCTACATTTCCCCTTTTGTGAGCAATGTAAGTCTACAGAACCCGAACAACTGGAGTGACACATGGTACGAAAACACCTTTGGTGATTTGTGGTCCAAAGAATGGCTTCTAATGCCCTACATTATAAATAACAACCGTTGGGCTCTTTTGGTAGCCAACATGAAAGAAAAAGTCGTATACCATCTAGATTCTTTGTCACTGGTAGATACACGAGATGCCACTGAGAAATTTCTTACCTTCTTGCAGGTCAGAAATTCAAAGACCAAAAAACAATTAAATCTTGAAAATTGGTCAGAGAATGGATGGCCAGTTAGCTTTCCGGTTCAAAAAGATTCATCCAACTGTGGGGTCTTCGTTATTTTCTATGCAGCATGTGTACCAAAGATGAGGAACTTCTCAGATAAGTTTACACCAGAATGAAAACGAGCATAGTTGCAACGAGCTGTTCTGAAACATTCAGAGCATGTGACAAACCTGTGCTTTCAGCGCGGAAATAAGGAGACGAAGAAAAGGAATAAGCAGCAGCAGTGGGTAGTGTGTGAGGCGTGTTGTCGCTGGGCCCATTTCAGGCGTGGCCTGAAATATATCAAAAAGCAATGGCATGATGTTCAAAGTGAAAATTATTCATTTGTGTGTGTACTGCGATTGCGGATGTCTCCTCTGGCAAAATTGGATTAAGAGGTTGTTATTATCTACGGAAACATTTGAAATAAATTTTTGAGCCAAGTAAATATTAATAAAGTTTGACAAAGCTAGAAACTATTCAGGAATATAGGGACTGTATAATTAGGTTGTAGATAATGTACAGGATATCATTGGCCCCCACCTGGAACAGCCAGGTTCAGAGGGTTCTATGGCTTGTTCAGATTGTGCCATGTCTTAAAGTTGTACGAAAGGATTCACAAAAATATAAAAAAAGTGTTCTTAAAGATTCTCACTTTCACCATTTTGGTTACATAATATATATTTTAAACAGCTTGTTGCCTCTCCAGTAACATAAAATTTTAGTGGAATTTCAAGTAACAGTTCTTCAGACTAGCAATACTAATAATATAACATAATTACTTAATTCAAAGTGTAGTTAAATTTAGAAAATGTACTTAGAATAAGTGTGATTTCAAATAACCCTGCCTAATTGTGTACTTTTTTGGAAGTCGCTTTTGGCCTTATTAACTGAGTCCCTCTGCATGGGCGTGTGAGCATAGTACAGTGCTCTCTAATCTACACAATTATCTTTGGGAGGAAAAAGAGGAGCCCTTTCGATCGTTACTTTTTACCCTTGATTTGACATGTACAGCAGCACAAACTCCATGCATTTCGCTGTAAACTACCAATTTAGACAAAGAATATAATAATTTAAAATGTTTTAATGTTGAAATTGCAGGACTGAGTTCGTATAATTTAAACAGAACATTTTTTTTCAGAAATGTGATTGATGGGGCGGGTTTTTCAGGTACAAGGTGGAGTTGCGAACATTAAAAAATACTGCAGCTTTAAAATACTCTATTTCCATCTCCTACAAGAAACCTTTAATGAGAGCCAAGTGGACTCGCACAAAACAAGCACCCCACAGCAAGGGGAGTCGCATAATGCAAGAATCACTAGGGTGAGAGGCAGGGGACTCACATAAAACAAGCACCCCATGGCAAGGGGATTCACATAACACACGAATCACTAGGGTTAGAGTTAAAGGGACTAACATAAAACAAGCACTCCAGGGTAACGGGATTCACATAACATAAGAATCACTAGGGTTTGAGGAAAAGGGACTCACATAAAACAAGCACCCCATAGCAAGGGGATTCACATAACACAAGAATCACAAAGGTGAGAGGCAAGGGGACTCACATAAAACAAGCACCACACAGCAAGGGGAGTCGAATAACGCAAGAATCACTAGGGTGAGAGGCAAGGGGACTCACATAAAACAAGTACCCCATGGCAAGGGGATTCACATAACACAAGAATCACTAAGGTGAGAGGCAAGGGGACTCACATAAAACAAGCACCCCATGACAAGGGGATTCACATAACACAAGAAATACTAGGGTTAGAGTTAAAGGGACTAACATAAAACAAGCACTCCAGGGTAAGGGAATTCACACAATGCAAGAATCACTAGGGTGAGAGGAAAAGGGACTCACATAAAACAAGCACCCCATGGCAAAGGGATTCACATAACACAAGAATCACAAAGGTGAGACACAAGGGGACTCACATAAAACAAGCACCGCACAGCAAGGGGAGTCGAATAACGCAAGAATTACTAGGATGAGAGGCAGGGGACTCACATAAAACAAGTACCCCATGGCAAGGGGATTCACATAACACACGAATCACTAGGGTTAGAGTTAAAGGGACTAACATAAAACAAGCACTCCAGGGTAAGAGTATTCACATAATGCAAGAATCACTAGGGTTTGAGGAAAAGGGACTCACATAAAACAAACACCCCATAGCAAGGGGATTCACATAACACAAGAATCACTAAGGTGAGAGGCAAGGGGACTCACATAAAACAAGCACAGCACAGCAAGGGGAGTCGAATAACGCAAGAATCACTAGGGTGAGAGGCAAGGGGACTCACATAAAACAAGTACCTCATGGAGGGGGTTTCACATAACACAAGAATCACTAAGGTGAGAGGCAAGGGGACTCACATAAAACAAGTACCCCATGGCAAGGGGATTCACATAACACAAGAATCACTAAGGTGAGAGGCAAGGGGACTCACATAAAACAAGCACCCCATGGCAAGGGGATTCACATAACACAAGAATCACTAGGGTTAGAGTTAAAGGGACTAACATAAAACAAGCACTCCAGGGTAAGGGGATTCACACAATGCAAGAATCACTAGGGTGAGAGGAAAAGGGACTCACATAAAACAAGCACCCCATGGCAAGGGGATTCACATAACGCAAGAATCACTAAAGTGAACAGCAATGGGACACACATAAAACAAGCACTCCATGGCAAGGGGATTCACATAACACAAGAATAACTAAGGTTAGACGCAAGGGGAAACACATAAAACTAGCACCCCATTGCAAGGGGATTCACATAACACAAGAATCACTAGGGTGAGAGGCAAGGGGACTCACATAAAACAAGCACCCCACAGCAAGGGGATACACATAACACAAGAATCACTAAGGTGAGAGGCAAGGGGACTCACATAAAACAAGCAACCCACAGCAAGGAGAGTCGCATACTGCGAGAATCACTAGGGTGAGAGGCAAGGGGACTCACATAAAACAAGCACCCCAAGGCAAGGGAATTCACATAACATAAGAATCACTAGGGTTATAGGCATGGGGACTCACATAAATAGCACCCCATGTCAAGGGGAATCACATAACGCAAGAATAACTAGGGTTAGAGGCAAGGAGACTCACATAAAACAAGCACCGCACAGCACGGGAAGTCGCCTAACTTAAGAATCACTAAGGTGAGAGGCAAGGAGACTCACAAAAACAAACACCCCATGGCAAGGGGATTCACATAACGCAAGAATCACTAAGGTGAAAAGCAATGGG
>PNEQ01107114.1:0-12426 GCA_003012365.1 Medauroidea extradentata | reverse complement strand
CATCTGTTTGTTTATATTAGTTATGGCGGGCATGAATATATACATACGACGGTAAATATAACATCTCTATTTTTGTGTTTTACGGCAACACTGCTCACAATATTGGATTTAGATGACCCTTTGGGTGAAAATAAGGTAGGCCTAACTCTTACATATTACTAATATTACGGGGCCGAGCGTAAAATATCTCTAAGCACCTAGCAGAGTGCGTCAACCTTTTATATTAATGTTTACAACCTGTCAACTATATGTCACGTCCAATCACTTCAAGTCAAGGGTTACAAAGTTCCAAACATAAAAGTTGTCAACCCCTAGTTAAAGTATGAAGGGATGTTCTTTTTGTAACATAATTTTTTCTGTTGTCTATCCCTACACCAGTAGTCTGTATACGAGAATTTGTTACTCAGTTGAATATGTCCGAGATATTATTTAAAAACTACATTTCCCGCCTTTACCTTAGAGGGCCTGTAACTCTGACATACGTTACAATACGCCTAATGTTGTATTTTTGTTTCCTTGTTTATTTGACTTCAGGAATTCACTCCTGCCAGGTTAGCATTAACGACTCACCTTGTGTGTATATATGTGGGTATGTTTCATAGGGGTGTGCGAATATTCGAAATTATGAATATTTTTTTAATAGTAAATATGTACTAATCGTATTCGAAAAACGAACACCTGATTTCAAAATTTCAAAGTATTCTAGCAATTTTGAATAGTGAAATTTAAACAATTTCTTAAAATAATCTGAGCGGGTAACATGGCTATTTCTACTTACAAGAATAACATAATTAAACTGATTTTCCCATTTTCGCGGATATTTAAAGGTTAAAATAAATAACAGGAAAGAACCGACATTCAAGTATAGTATACGTATTTTCAACATAAATATGTACATATCACGTATGGCGTCACATTCGTGGCCATTGATTACTCGCGCAGACACTCATTTATCACCATGGAGGTAAGAGTATACAGGAGATGGCACGTTGGGACTTCCTTGAAGTCGACGCATATACGCCAGTCTTGCGCCAACAATACGTTATTGTTGGCTAATATACAGCAACGAGTAGATCAAGTAAGGTTTTCGTAAACGCCTCGTATGGTATTGATACTGTAGAATGAACAGATTTGAATGAAAATGGTTACGTGCGTTGAATTTGGGTGTAACAAGAGAACAGGTACATGAAATATATCTGCTACTGTTACATTTCACGAGTAAAAAGGCCATGTTTTACATTTGCATAGTGTAAATTATGTGGTTAAACAATTGTTTATGTACATAACCCTAGCGAACTAACCTTTAAATACAGCCACATATATTGTTTATTTACGCATACGTACATCACTGACGATGTGCAACTGTTTGCTAATAGCAATAAAACAAACAAATTTGCACAAAAACTGTTAAATGAAAAGTAGAAACTAGCATAAATGTTAGTTTAACAACGGTTTCAACGCACAAACAGTTGGCGATGTCGGTACTCACAGAAATGTATTTCAAAATGCAAGCATATAGTTGAGTTTTAATATTTTTTCAAAATTTTGTTCCCCAAACAATTGTCTACAATGACCACATGTATAAACGTTCAAGCAACAAGGACACAAATACACCAACTTCAAGTGTTTGCCTGGACAGTATACGACATAGCCACCCCCTGTTTATCATTGTATACTTGGCAGTCGAAGCGTAGCGATATGCGCTGATGGAACATCTATATACACAAGACGGCGGCAGTGGTGGTCACGTCGACAGCCTAAAGATTGACGTCTACCTACTTACCGTGCATACACCTATGAAAATGTGTTGAACGCTGTTTGTTTACGTTTAACGCTGTTTTATTTATTTACATAAAATGTTTGCTGTGGGGAAGTAAATAATTCTTATTTTCGTTAAGTAAGGAAAGGAAAAATATTGTGGATCCTTACCGACATCGCAAAGAGTGGGAATATGAATTAAAATGGCCAAAACGTGGGGAAACATCATTATCAGCTGTTTGCGTAGTTTGCAATTCCGAATTTAACGTGACGAAAATGCGGATCCAAGGTATTCGTTGGGATGAAATTACAATGGTTTGTACTACAACTTTATGCATTGCTGACATTGTGACCTTGTAAACATTTTTGTAAGTAAGCAAGGCCATGAAAGAAGTAGTTAATGTGAGTGTACTATGGTTAAACTTTTATTTACCACTGATACTTTTATTCTGTTGTATAATTAGCAAATTGAACATGTTCAGAATTTCTATACAACGTTTCAAAATGTGAAACACACAGGAAGTTCCACTGTTATTTTACCAAAATTAGTTTGAAAAATGATTAGTCTCCGTAAACACTAGCATTACATTGTTTCATACACACAAAGATCTAATTTTTCATAGTACAGTAGAACCCCGATTTAACGAAATGCCATGGGACCGAAAATGTTTACTCTAAATTGATGTTTCGTTAAATCCGACTCCAACTCCCCTCCCCCTCCCCAAAAAAAATTTTTAAATCCTCGGGCATGTTTCGTTGGAATTTAAGGTAATTTTAAAAAAGTATATTGGCTCAAAACAAAAATAAAACGGATTTACCGTCAACAGGTAAGCCACAACCGTGAACAGAAAAAAAAATTGGCACAAAAACTTTTAGGTCAACGCTCGGCGAATGTGCGCATGGTGAGTTAGGCCGTCCTTGCGTGCAACATCAACACTTGAGACGTGATGACTAACACCGCCGAGCCGTCAATCTTTTCATCTATCTCCCGCCCGCTCCACCAACAAAATTAAGGAAATTCTCACACAAAATTGTAAAAAAATAAAACTGCAAGGAAAACTGGATTAAAAGTTTGCGACACAACAATAAAATAATAATTAAATACGCGCGGCGGCCGCCAGTATAGCTTGTATGCAGCCGCACTCATGAAGCAAACTCGTTGGTTTGCTAGCTAAAATACTTTGCACTCGAGCGTTTTTTTAGCATCGGAGAAACAAATTATTTACGTTTACGGTAGTAAAATTGTTGTAAAAAGTCTGCATAAATAACATAACGTAAATTTTTATAAACTCGCTTGTTTTATTACGTGACGCGAGTGTAATCACGCTGCGCACCACTGCATTTTATTGATAATAGAATTACTGAAGAGAGCACGCTGCCGTATAATGCATTCTAACGGAGACGCGAAGCACTATCTACGTATTGGTTCTCGTGCTGTCCACCGCCGCGCTGTGGAGACTGGGTACCTAGATGCTCGTTCACTCGCTAGCCGCCAGGATGAGGACCTAGGCACGCGCTTGTTACGCAACATAGCGGCGCTCGCTCAGCCGCGCCCGTGCGTGCGTATCTCAAAATTATTCCTGCGGCCAAAGTTTTCAATGAATTTTAACGGATTTTTTTTTTTTTTGTTTCTTGACGGATGGTTTAAGCTTTTCTACTGAGAAATAAGAAAATACTGCGGTCGGGGCTAGTATTTTTAAAGGACTTAAAATACAATTAATATTCCATTTTATCAAAGTCACTTAGTTATTTACTACATTTTTTGTTATATTTTGAAGGTTCCTGAAAATCCTTTCGTTAAATCGCTGTTTTCGTTATTCCAGAGTTCGTTAAATCGGGGCTTTACTGTATTGCAATAATTTACTACATATTAATTTAGCTTTCGAATTTCTGTACCAAGATTCTTCTAAAAAACACATATTACAAAAAGTACTTTTTCTTTTTATCTTTATACGTGAAGGGAAGAAGTAAACAATATCTATCAGCAGTGGCATCTGTAATAAGCACTTGTTTACAAAAGCAAATTTGTGATTTCTCACAAACACAATAAAAGAAGAAAACGAGAAGAAAAGCAGTATAACTGCTGTACATACAGGTACAAAGTAACAGAAACATATATGTTGTAAGAATGTTCATGGTTACCAAGTAAAAACTGCTAAATTTTGATGTTTATATTAATGAAACAAAGTGCATTTCTACATCTCACTGTAAATGCAAGATTATGCACTGGCAAAAAATGTATACCAAAATTTGAAGAAATACTACTCGAAAAGTATTCAAAAATTATTTGAAAAATATTCGTTTGAAAACTATTCAAAATACTAAAACCAATATTCGCACACCCCTAAGATGTGTGTGTATGTCTGTGTGTGTATATACATTACATATATATATATATATATATATATATAGAGAGAGAGAGAGAGAGAGAGAGAAAGAGACAGAGAGAGAGAGACAAAGAGAGACAGAGAGAGAGAGACAAAGAGAGACAGAGAGAGACAGAGAGAGACAGAGAGAGACAGAGAGAGACAGAGAGAGACAGAGAGAGAGACAGAGAGAGACAGAGAGAGAGACAGAGAGAGACAGAGAGAGACAGAGAGAGACAGAGAGAGACAGAGAGAGACAGAGAGAGACAGAAAGAGACAGAGAGAAAGAGAGAGAGACATTTTACAATTTTCCACTTATTTTTTTAATCATTCCTAACAGCAGCCTCGTAAAAGAACTATACGGAGGCTAAAACATCAAGCAATACTCAATTCCACACTTACCAAGCGTCTGGTAGTTGAGCGCTACCAGCTGGCAGCCAGCATTCCAGAACACCTGAGGCATAAAGTTGGATGAATCAAAGCGTGTTCCACCGGGATACACACGGCTCAGCTGATGTTTGTTGTAGTTCACAAACTCAATTGGCTGTTCCTTCAGCAGCTGAGTCGCCTGCTTCTCATCAAAGGAAGACATCTCGTAGAATCGATTTTTCTCTACACAAACAAGTACTCATCATTGCAATCACCCTAGAGAAAAAACATGTTTATAGGAAACAAAGAAACTATTACTTTCAGATAAGTAGTGCCCTAGTTCAGCTTTAAAATACCATACCTTAAACATTAATTGCAAGTAAGAAAAAATGTAGTCATATAAAGTGAGAAAACTTAAAGATGCAGATGTAGATTGTTTACAGGCTAACAGTAAAAAAAAATGATAAGAACTATGAACACTAGAGCTATAAAAGAAATAACTTATTACATTATTATGTAACGTTCTCTGCTAGCTATGCAATTCTTGAATCTCTACTTCGTTCTTTAGTTCCACCATTCACCAATTACACAAGCTTCTGCAGCCATCTCTCATAATAACAAATTTAAGTGACTGTGATACCATATACAGTATAGTAATTTTGTAAATACAACGTACTCTCAATATCTCAAGACTATAAAGGCTGTGTTGGAACCGAAATTTACTTACCACGACAAGAAAATGGTACTATTATATTACGACTACCTCACATTACGAGAGTATATTTTTTTCAACTACCGATGGATTGCAAAAAATAAATGGAAATGAATCGTAAAATGTTTGTACTGTTAAAAGATATTATGTACATATTTGAGATATGCTTCAACATAATCGCAACCTATATTGAAACACTTGTCGCACTGATTCATTAACTTTCCAATTTGCAGTACTCTTTGCAAAGAAATTTGTTGCCAGCCTATTGAACCTTGTTCATTTAAACATTTTGGGTGTGGTACGCGTAAAAGATGCATCAAATGTTGTGATTTCAATTCTGTTTCTTCATGGGATGCCCACAATCTTCATCGGATGGCCACAAAGCAACAGTAAGCTAATCGTTACACAGCACCATTGTTTACTTTCTTCCGTTAACCACGTTCAGTGGCCAAACCAACACATCAGGTGAGATGTGATTATGGAAACTTCAACATGTCTCCAACAATAAACTGTATGGACAAATGTGAGTTGTATGAAGTCATTCAATTTTTACAGGCAGAAAGAAACAACACAGCAGAAACCCATCGCAGAATGAGCATGTGTGTGGTAAAAACTGTATGAGTGATGGCATGGTGGGAGAGTGGTGTCGAAATTCCATGACAGCCATACTGACGTTCATGATGAAGATGCCAAGGAAAGGATATCAGTAGTGACAGATTACATGGTGCAGCATGCAGATACAGTTGTTTGCGAGATACCTCTGGTAAGGTAATCATCAGCGATGGGCGCAGGGTAGCATGAAAGGACCCTTAACTCCAAGTCTGACTAGCTTCAGGACAATGCCTTCCGCATCCCTCGTCAAACTCTTCCCATCTTGTCACAGTGCAGTGAGAGAAACTAGTGATGCAAGAGAGACTGTGCTTCCCACTAAGGAAATTGGTGTCAAAGAGGTGTGGTTTCAGCATTATATAACAGTGGACTAGGAGGTGAGTAGATGGGAGGTGCGACCATCACAGCGTTGATCACCCTGACGGAATTGCACGATAGAGCTGTGGTTAGAAGTTGCTGGGATACAGGAAGTGAAGAGATTTTGGTCTGTGAGGGGTGACATGATGTGAGTAAAAAACAGTGCCAGAGTGAGTGAGTGGGCGGGAGAAACAGAAGATCACAAGAAAACTCACTGACCAGCAGCACAATTCCCAAATGCGAAAATCGAGGGACCAACCGAGCCAGAAACCAAACCCAGATCATCTAGGTGGAAGGCAAGAGGTCTGACACCTTGACCACCATGACCCCCTGGGATAAAGGGAGAGCTTAAGAGATAGAAAGTACAATTGGAAAAGCCATCAATAGAAGAAACAAAAAGGTGAAAGTACTGTTGCAGTTGATGGGTTTACTGGCGAAAGCCAAATATTCCACCAAGTTCTAGTATTGTCAGAAGGGAATGTAAAGCTAAAAAGGGGCCAAAGAGCACTTGCTTCTATAGGGTGAATCTGGAGAATGCATCTTAATGCCTCTGGAACTGTCTCATAGACTGGTATGGCTGCACAGTTGATGCCGAAGTGTGATCATGATTGTAAGGGACGTTTCAGAAAATGATCTGGTGGTCACTGGTCTTCCTAGGTGAGGAAGGAAACAAGGTGGATTGCTTCCATTGGCAAACAACATCAACTAAATCCTCCAGGAGCTGAGAAGAGGGAGCAAGGTGGATAACTTCCCACACAATTTCAACCAACTTATAAGGCTCTCGTTCACTCTTTTACATCCTCTCGTGGGTTCGTCCTACATTACGAAGGCTATGGCAATTGCAGCCAACAGACAGGAATGCTGACATCGGAAGTTGTCTTCTTTCATGATAATATCCTACTGCAAAGTGCTACCATAACACAACAACTGCTTCCAAGTTTCAGATGGGAAAGTGTTTTATCTCCCTCCTTACAGCCCAGATTTATCACTGTGTGACATCCATTATTTCTCAGACTTCAAAAAAGTGGCTGGAAGGATGATGCTACAACAGCAATGACGAACTGAGGGACACTGTGACAACGTGGTTGTATAAGGCAGGCGGAAACTTTCACTGCAGAGGGTATTGAAAAGCTGGTGCATCGGCACAAGTGTATCTATCTGCGAGGTGATTACGGTATGCTGAAAAGTAGATGAAAGATGTACATATATTTTAACAGTAAAAGCAGTTTAGAACACTCATTTTCATCTTTATACAGCCCATCAAAGGTTGAAAAAAAATAAATAAATAAATAAATAAATAAATAAAAAACTTGTAGGGCCCATTCCTGAGGAACAGTGAAAAAAAGGGCGAAATTTAGGTAAAAAAAGTTGAAAAAACTATTAGTTGCAATTTTTTGGTGATTGTCCGGTTTCATTATTTTTACAAGTAAAGTACTGTATTGTACATCCAAAAACAGATACCTCCCTTTCTCTACTGTCAGCACCAGCCAATACACACAGACTTGGCTCACCCCCTTCCCCCCGGCAATGGAATGTCAGCGGCATGCTACAGCCATGTCTGAGCTCTCACTGGTTCATGGAAAAACCATATTTTTTCTCTTTTTCTACCTCTCTGTGGAAAACTTGGTAACAGTGTGTGTTATGAGTGGTCTAGCATGAACCACTAACTCCCCCACAAATGTGTGCGCAAACACAGCCCGCCAACTGATGTGTGTGTGTAATCTAGAGTTGTACCGTATTTACTCGCATAATTTGCGCAACTTTTATCCAAAAATTTTAACTGAAAAATCAGGGTGCGCAAAATATGCGCGAATTTCAAAAAAAAAAAAAAATTTATGAGTGATTTTATGATCGGGAAAGAACTGAAACATCCCCGTATTTACAAGCATTTTGTCAAATTACCGTATTTACCCAAGTACCACGCGCACCTTTTTTCGCAAAATCCTTATAGAAAAGTCGGGGTGCGGGTCATACACGGAAAATTCCTAAAATGTTGGGTTTTTCATATTTTGCAAACTCCTGAAAGGATTTATTACAACCACACTACTCCTCTATTACATTCCTCCATTTGTTATTGTACAGTATTTGGTAAAATTACGCTCATTATTCTTTTATGCCTGATGTAAAGTTTGATTCTATAAACATCTGGATTTTACGTTTTAACCGGGCGAACAATGATAATGGCGAGCGTGTGCCTAGATCCTTCTTCAGACTCGGCCGTACTGTTGAGCGAGGACTGAGGATCTAGGAACTCACAGCGCGGCGTGTGCAAGCGCGGACAACTAGATGGAATAGTAGTGTTTCGTTGTTCCGCCAGAATGAGCCCCTGTACAGCGCGCTGTTTAGTTACAGACTGCAACCGACAGAGTGCAGTATACGAATACGATGCCGCGCGATGCTGCGGAGCGGGGCATTCATCTTGCTGCCGGTTCGGCTCACCATAATTTTGATACGTGGGGCTCTTCATTTTTAATTCAATTAATATTTAATTTAATATAATTACGTTTATATTCAAAGGGAAATTGAATTGGCACTAAATGTTGTGGGAAAAAAAACTCGGTAGTCCTCAGCGCGCTCTTTATATAGTTACAGACTGCTGTCTACAGAGTTCAGATCGCCGCCTACTCGCCATTGTTTGATTGTTATTTACTGACAGTGACACATCGTCGGAGCTGAGTAATATTTACGTCTGGGGCATCATTTTATTCTTAATAAAATAATAAGACGTCTACATCTTTCATTTAATTCATGTTTCATTTTATTTCATTACAGTTTTATGCAAACTGCAGTTAAATTGGAACTAAATATTGTAAAAAAAAATTTTTCCTTGAGAGCATGTTGAAATGGTGTGGTGCGGGTCTTACACGGGGGCGGGTGTTACCTGGGTAAATACGGCAATTTCTTTAGGGTTTAATTTGCCATTAACATTGCGTAAACCACGTTAAAATTCCACTCGCCGGCGCCGCTTGATGGTTAGTCAAGCTGTAGTGCAGCGCATCTCATAGAACTGGCACCTGTGTACTGCACAGTGAGCTGGCAACAGCGCAGTGACTCACCAGTACATCTGCAGTGTGACCTTTCATTCTGTAGCTTACCAAGGGACAATGCATGAGATGGAGACAACAGATAACAAGTAGGGGCGGAAGAGGAGAAGCAGGAAGTGGTGCACACTGCAGTGACTACCTCGTCCGCTTGCCAGACACGTCTAGCTTGACAGCGCACATGTTTTGACGAGAAGGCAGCGGAACTGAATTACACTGAGCGCGCGCCGCACATATTTCATCTCCCGCCGTGCGAAAAACCTGCCCCGCAAATTATGCTGATTTTTTTTAATTAATTAAATGATGGCAAAAAGTTAGGGTGCGCAAATTACGCGATGGTGCAAATTATGCGCGTAATTACGGTATTTATTTGATAGACTGGACGGCAAATTGCAAGATTGCTTTCTTATTTTATACCAATAAGCCAACTATTCTCTATTCTCTTTTTCTGTGTATAACACAGCACTGGACAAAAGCAACTATAGGCTTAAAAATCATTACAAATGGTTCATATACACACTTCTTATTTTAAAAAAATAGGAATGCATGAGATACTTATGTGTTGCGATGTTAATGTTGAAAAATGAACGCAAGAAAATAACGGTGCCTTTGTAGTTTACAAATTTTGCGCCCATGCAAAATACAATAAGAGAAAATAACAGAACTTCTGTGTGTTTACGGCAGTAATATCGGTCAAGGTGTTGATTATTTGACTACACCATTCTTTTGAAAAGCTTAGAGCAGTATTTTAAAAAAAATTCCAAATAATGGCCATACCCCATTTTTTTCAACGACGGACACAATAAGTAAAATTCTATTAACATGTTTACCAAGGGACCAGGTTTTGTGATCGCTTTTGGCGAGAAAACGTCTTAGCCCCAATGGCAAAATTGTGGAATCTGCAAAACATGACAGTTGCAAACGTCTGTCATTCAGAAGTGTGGCGTGCCGGCACGCACCCCTAGATCTTCCATATTTCATGCCTACAAGACGTGGCGGCAGAACCGAACATCTAGGTACCAGTCTTCACGCCAAGTGGGCATAGATCCTCCAAAATGTCTACATGACTTATCGCCAGACACGATGAGTCACGCTTGCTGGTCGATGATGCACTGTTGATAATGTAGTGGCGTCTTTTTAGAGTTGTGACATTTTAAGCGTGAATCAGATTTTTTTATAAACTACTTACACCAGAAATAATAGCATACATGTATATATAATGGACTGTAACATGTGTCAAATTTATACTTCTTATGTGGGATCATTTTAAACGAGTTTCACTCTACGCATCAATGGGTTAACATGTTATACCATGTTTACTGTGCATTCTAGAAATCTTTTTCTTTATTATTGGAGAAATGATCACACTATGGTCGAGAATATATATAGAAAAAAGTTTTACATTATGTTACATTTCACATCAAAAAAATTTAGAAGGTATTTTTTTCAAACACCCCATTTTTTGGGCCTAAAATTTGGTCAAAAATATGCAAAATTACGCAAGTAAATATGATTAAGTGCTACAAATTACCTTTATTGCTTGTTTTCTTGAATGTGTCTATCTTTATTTCTATAACAAAATCTTGAAATATTTGAAACTTATTTATGTAATGTACAATATATGTTGATTAGCACTTCTCCAATATTCTCAGTTCATACCATATAAAAAAATTTGTAATAAAACATTTTACAATATTTCAGAAATTAAAAATATTTTGCATTATACTGTACTATAATCATGTTTGAAAGCTTTGAACTTTATTTCTACAATTTGCGTATCCAGTGGCGGTGCGTAAGGCCGTGCTCTCGTGCTGTAGCACTGAGTAAACTTTTACAAAGTTATTGTGTATTTAATTTTATTAAATTTTAGGTAATGTGACACAATTTATACTTCTAACCTTTCTTTATAATAGATCGACTGTTTTGCGCTAAGTTTTATAGGCGGACGGAATTTTCTCAAGTAATTTCGCTCGTGTAATCCGCCCTTTTCTATGGTGTAAACCTGGCTCGGTGCTCCCACGGACTAGCGCACGGTTGTCACTCCTCTTTCCTACCCCCTGTCCAAGCCATAGGTGTAGAGAGATGCGGGAACCTCGCCTTTATCAACACCTGCTCCGTGCAATGAGCAGAGTAGCCCTGCTATCTACTGCGCAAGCGCGCGAAAGTTACGTCAGCGGATTGATAATGATGGCCGCTCGCGTCGCGCACGTGTTTGTACACTGCAGACCGGTAAACAAAGCAATTTTCGGTGTCGCATGGATGTGTAGCTGACTTAGAATAACTTTTATGAATAGTACATATTATTATTGTAAGTTGTGGGCGTCAGTGACGTGATACTGTGGTTAAATAAAGAACTGCAGTAGAATCTATGTTATTACTCGGTGGCCCAATGGATACATTACCGACGCTTTATGTTGGGATAATTTGGTAAGTCGAATTTTACAATATTGATTAATTTTTGTGAAAATTCTGTGTTGCTTGACGGTGAGTGGAAAATTATTTTAGGTTTGTGTATGTGTTGATTTTCGAGTGGACAAGCACATGAAATGTATAGTTTTCATAATTGAAGGAGTTATTAAGTTATACTTTTCGGAATAGTTATTTAATCGTATCAAAATGATATGCCGATGTGGGTCTGAAGATATACGTAGGCCTACTTCGCGTGTGTTAAAAAATTGTGTCTGCATTTAGACAAGCTGAACTCTAATGTAGTCTTAAGACGTCTCACATGCGATATTGTTAGCATTTTATCTACGAGTCGGGTTCACATTAATCGCGAGGAAACACAGAGGGAACGGAGTAAGAACAAATGTATAGAAATTGAGATTGTAGGATACTAATTTGCCGTTAGTAGTATTCATTGCTTGTGTATTTAACTAGTACCTATACATTGTAGATAACATCTTTAGGTTGAAAGTTTTTTACAACACACTTTATTGGCTACATTACTGCTTGCCATGAAACGCAGTGTAATTTCTCAATACATGTAAAGCAAAAGTCCTATACCTTTGAGTTAAACATATTGTTGCGTGCCATGTTCCTGGAGGCCAGTGGTCGGCGGCTGTTTCGTAACACCTTGAGGGCTGGCCGATGACTCAAAGCCCGGGTGGCTCATAGTGGGAAAACCGCCGAACCTACGTCATAGATACCTGTCCCAACTGCGTCTTAACCCTTCGAGGGCGGCCGACGTGACAGCCAGCACATCCGAAACATG
>PNEQ01107113.1:0-12426 GCA_003012365.1 Medauroidea extradentata | reverse complement strand
TCCTCAATCTTCTTCAAGATCTCGTACTTCGTAGCGAGGTCCAAGGTCTTTCTCTTACCGCTCATATTGTCAAATCACTTCAAAATCGCAATCAAAGTCCAAGAAAACTGTGTGGGTCGTCAACAATGCTAGCCAAAATCGTAATCCAAAAACTTACCAAAATCGAAATCCAAATAAAATAGCGTGAGGTTGTCAATAATAGTTAAGCACGAGCTAAAAATAGAATTACTCAAACCAAGCACAGTTGAATGCACAATGACCTCAAAACACAATGGGAATATTGAAAAGGATGACATGTAAAAAAAGGGGAAATCCAGAAAGGGCGGGATTCTATTTTTAGAGCAGTGCTTGTTGGCCGGCAGGGTTGAAGTGGGAAGGTGGCAGAAAGGCGCGCGCGGAGAGGTAGCAAGGCGGCGGAAGAAATGTGACACGTGCGCCGGAGCATGGAAGGGGGTGGGGGAAAGAGTGGGACAGAAGCAGCGCCGCAAACTGATAACAAAAGTAAGTGGCACGAGTCACCGTCACTATAGTCCGTGCAAGACTGGTTCACACAGGCAAGAAACTTTCGCAAGCCTGCTTCACATGATCTTGCTGTGCAAAAATTTTTAGTTTTCCATAAAATATTTAATAATTTTATAATTTTTTGACGGTTTCTCAAAAATACCACGCTATAATAGAGATCTCTCTATAAGCGAGCTCGCTATAGCGAGATTCTACTGTACGTAATATTTGTCCCAATTTTCATGATCTGATATATCAAATTTCCTATGGCCAAGTAATGCATTGATGTTAAATGTACTCTTCTATCAAGTGGTATAGTATTCATCATAAATTTGTACCTTCCCTCCAGTCAATCCTGTCAGAATTTCATCTTTGCAGTGTGGAAGGTTTTTACAACATGGGAACCATCCAAGTATAATGACTACGGCATTAAGAACTTATGTCACGAGCACGGTCTTAGAAGAACAGGTCTGGACACTCGCCTGGAAACTTGACCCCCTTGTTGTTTGGCTGCAGTTCACCAAGTTACCGAGAGTGTTGTGTGTCTTTGGCGCTGCAATCAGGGCGGTTGAGCTTAAACTCCACCCACTTCCCTCCAACTTTTTTCCAGTGTTTACATTATAAAGATAAACATTTTATCAAAATGTATTTGTTATCAATTTATGAAATCTATACTTCCTTCACTCACAATCGTAAAGCATGACTCCAGCAATCTTTATTTACTTTATGTAAACACTGGAAAAAAATGGGCGTAGTTACGACCACCCTGATTGCAGCGCCAAAGACGCACAACACTCTCGGTAACTTGGTGAACTACAGCCAACCAACAAGGGGGTGAAGCAAAATACATTGGTAGATAAGCGAGTGTCCAGACCTGTACTTCTACGGCAGTGTAGTAGACACTAGACTTTCTATTAGTAATATGGTATTTACTCGCATAAAGTCTGCAGTAATTTGACTATATTTTAGACAAAAAAATGAGGTGCTGACATAATGCGTGGAATTCAGGGGGGAAAAATTTGTGTCTGTCTGAATTATGGCTAAAAAGGTACACAACACATTTGCAATTAATTATTTATGGATTTTACTAGCTATTTTAAGAGAATATTGCTGCGGGATCGCTTGCAAATAACCCGGGTTAGACCATGTTTAATTTGCAGTCCTCGGCACCGGTAACTGTCTCTGAACCTTCAGAACATAAAAAATTACTCGCCACACAGAAAGAAGTGTGGTTACGTGTGTCATTTTATTGTGATTAATTTGTGATGGATGAAAACTGCCATTAACAGCAGCATTTCAGCCGTGTCATATCGTTAACGTGCGGCGTGTGGTAGCAGGTAGGGAACCAGCGAGCAGGCAACAGCGCAGTGACTCGCCAGTTCCATATCTGCTGCTCACTGTATTGATCCATATACCACCCTCATCCCCTGTTCCTACTGTCCGTCGAAACGTGGTGAAGGAGGAAAGGGAAGGGAGTATTTTGAGTGTGAGAAAGACCGATGGAGGTATTCCAACATACTGTAAACAAAGAGGGGTTCTAACATCCTGACATGTAAAACAGTGAACCCATGAATTAAAGTTGACGTTTCATTTACACTGCGCTGCTTGTCTTTTCTCAACAGGAAACAAGATTGATCCATGTCAACAAAAATACGTATTGTTATTTAAAGAATTTGAAATATTTACATAACATTAAAATGTTTAAAATAATAAACTTCTCCAAAAAAATTTTACACTGCAGCAACACTCAAAATATTAATTTAGTCATCATTTCAGTTACACTTTCAAATAAACGTCACAAACTACTATTTAAAAATAATATATTAACTCTACACTTGAGTGTTTTCAAAAAAAATTCAGCAGTCATTCTCAACACAGCAGTTTCTAATCAACAGACTCGCCACTATCATCTTCCTCGGCGTCACGTCTTTCTCCGTCAGCATCACTGCTCTCTTCTACCTTATCTTCCCAGCTTAAATCATCTTCAGTCCCATTGAGAGTGACAGTGCTGCCAGTCTTTTTGATACATTTTACCACCACAGCTTCGGTGATGAGTCACATATCTGGGTTAGCGACAGTCCGTTTAGACTGCCCCCTGGAGTGAGTTCATGACTGTCCTCTGCCATCCAATCCGAGTACAGTCTGCGAAGGTATCCCTTAAACGGTTTGTTGATGGACATGTTTAGGGGCTGCAGGACAGATGTCAGGTCTCCCGGCATTACAGCTATGTCGGTCTTGCCTTCAGACAGTTCACTCTTGACATCTTCCACACGATGTGCTCAGAAACTGTCCCACACAAGTAACGTTCGTTTCTTCAGAAGACCACCGGGTCGACGATTCCACCCAGTTTTTAGTTTTTATGCAGTCTTTCATGAGAGAGGTGTCCATCCAGCCTTTCTCTTGAACACGCACATACACACCAGCAGAAAGCTAGTGCATTCTGGCATTGTCTTCTTCTTGAAAATTATGTATGTTGGCAGTTTCTGCCCTTCAGCGGTGACCGTTAGCATAACTTCTCATTTCCGGTTGTACGAACTGTAACACTTGATGCTTCCTGTCGACTAATTGCAGTACTTTGCGGCATGTCAAAGTAGTATACCAAAGTTTGGTCGGCACTACCTAGGCCTATTTGTGAGAGTAGGTAATTATGGGTTTTTCGTTGCTTAATGATGAATTGCTGAAACTGCAGCAACTTTTCTGTGTATTCTTTCTGCAATTTTTGACTCAGTGATGTTCTTCGCCGCAGAGAAAGCTTTTTCCTCATAAATCGTGTGACCCATCTATGACTAGCCTTGAATTCAATATGTGGTATATTCAGGAAACTGGCAGTTTCCTGTTCCTTTACTTGAATAATTTTATGCGAAACAGCACAGGCATTATTGCTAAATTTGCGTATAAAATTCAAAGCTGAACTTCAAGGTCTGGGAGCTTACCAGCCTTGGGTCCGAGAAACGCACGCCGTGTTGCATTTGTTGACCGCAGTTGTTCTTTTTTTTTTTTCGCCAATGGCACACACTTTTTTCATGCACTTCAAACTCCATTTCAGCAGCTCTGTTCCCATACTCGTCAGCATAACAAACAATTCGTAATTTAAACTGCGCAGTGAAGGATTTATATTTACTTATTCTGTACGCTACATTATGAAACTCGACGTGAGAATCCTGTTGTTAAACTTCGTGCTTGTTGGTCCGCTGTGTTTACCTGTCCGTGCTTTGTTGAGTTCAGCGAACTACCCCACCCTCTCCAACCTTGTAGGGATGGAAGATAATGGACAGCTCAAGGTCACAACTTTGTTGACCGAGCTGTCAACTTTCTATCGTTACAGTGTACTTTAGGGGTGGCCAAAGTTGTGTTGCTTGCTGTAGACAACTGGTGCGTACATTATGGAAATTTTTAAAACCTTAAAAAAGAAGATAAGGTGCTGGTATTATGTGTGGGCGGACATTATGCGAGTAAATACGTTACTTTCTGTGCGTAATTCCTTTAGCATCTGTCCATGCGTTTTCTAGTGCACACACAATCATATATGGCAGAAAATGTTGATACAGACATTAACTCTAGCATTATTCATGGAGGCCATTTTCAGTCTGTTACTCTGCAATGATTATTTAATAATGTGTGTCTAAAATGTCTGCATGTATGTCTATGAAATATTCTGTGTAACAGGTACAGTATGTTCCTAACAGCTGCGTACACAGACCTCATAGAGCATGAATACTGTATCAGTAGTCACCTCTTGTCAGCATTGTTGTTGGATGAATACTTCTCTGCGACTCTGTTACATTGGCATAGAGACAGGTGATGCTCAATCCTTGTGAAACGTCTATCTGGGAACGTCTGTAAAAAAGAAATGTTTTCAGTTTACAGTGTTTCATCGCGTATAAGTCACATGTTTTGTTTTTAAATTTTACATTAAAAACAAAGAGGTGCAATTTTTAAGAGTGTGTGGGCAATTTTAAAAAAGTAGGCTTTAGGTTAAAATAATATAATAAACGCCACAAGCTATAATAGGCCTACATAAGTGTATACAAATGCACATTTTAAAATTTTCGTAAAGTATGAGTCAAAGAATAAATGTGTTAAATTTTGTCCAAACCATACAACACTGGTGAGGTGAATCTTACAGATCTGCTAATAAAATATAAGAACGTAAATACGTACTATAACGAAGTAATGTATGACACAGCACATCCGTTGTTTCGTAGCTCGCGCAAATATTCCAGCTTTCCAGCATCAACCTCCAAAAATGTTCCATGTTTTTTTCCACGAAAAGCTTTCCTCACATTGTTAGCACTGCCATCGTGTCTTTTCTGTTTACGTCAGTCCCTCACTAATATTTCATTAAGGCCTTGATCCTTATCGTTTTGCAGTGGTTGCGAAAATATATTTTTTTAACACAAATTAATACATACATCAAAAATTCATTCTGGCAGTTTTAACCCTTACAGTATATATCATCGTTTGTATCTTAACTTTTCTGTTGCAATACACCAAACAGATTTTTAGATTTTTGTAGCTGAAATAGCACATATTTTGTTGTCAAAATAAGCCAAAATGAAGCAAAATATTTTTTTTACTAGCAAATGGTACATTATTAAAAATGCTCTGGCAGAATTGTGTATCGTATGACTGTAGACAGTCTCAAATTTTTTTCAAAGCATTTGGTTAAAAAATATTTGAATTATTTTCAATTGTTTGAAATAAAAGAAAGATCATGGCCTTAACTGAAAATTTGTGACCCGCTGTTCTATTCCCATTCTGCTCTACATAAGGAATCTTACAAAATCAGCACTATAACTAGCATGTTATCTTCCCAACACAAAACTAACTGAACTTCACTGCTATCTATTCTGCAATCTCTCTCTGCTTGATGTTCACGTCTGCACTCGTAGCAACTGGAAACATGCAAGGATTGTTAACTGGCCACGTGCACTGGCCTGGCTACCCAGCCTGCACTACTTGTAACTGTTGTCACACACGTTCGCACGGCGTGCACACACGTACACCACATTCATAAAGTTGTGAATCAGCTAACCATCATGTACACTGCGCTGGAAAACAAAAAGTACTATGCTACAATTATGTGATAAAACATGGTATGTTTATAGCAGTATGTGTGGATATTCAGCTCAAGAGTGAATAGCAGTTGCTCTAATGTAAAGACCATATTACAACACAATTCTTTGACCTACCACTAAATAACTGTACCTATACTTATTATCATGATAACTTATATGGAACAATGCCTGTGTTAATGATGGTTATTGTCATGGCTAGTTCACAGTTCATCAAAATACAGATTTGTGTTATTTAAGATACACTGTACTACCTTGCAACCATCATTTCTCAGGAGACTGAAAACAATTTATATGCATGCAGTTATTTAATGGATATGTGGTTTGTAACTGGAGACAGATTCTGTACAAAATGGGACCACAGATGTGGATTTTTCAGTCTATCTGGATTAAATACGAGGAAGTTCCACTGCATGTAAACAGAAAGTAAGATATCTTGAACACTGCTGATGTAAAAACAATGTATTATAGGTAAATAGGTTCTGAATGCTCATTGTCGTGGATTTAGTTTTAGTAATTTTTTATTCAAGTATGTTCTCAGCTGGCAAATATTATATGAGACTTGCATCTAGTCCTATGAAAAGTAAGGGTATTTGGCATACAACTTGTGTTGACTTATTTTATTGCTAAAGTTAACATTTGTATAAAATTACGTATAAACTGAAAATGTGATGAGCATTGTAAAAATTCTGTGTATGCATACTGATTATTTTTCTGTGTATGTATTTTTTATATATATTTATTATTTGTTTTTATTTTATTGATTTTTTACTAATGACTTTTACAATTTTCAGCAGTTTGAGTTGTAGCAAATACTCATTATCACAGATGTACCATCAGAACCTGATTTTACAAGTACAGCTCTGAATTGTTGAACATGGCAGCAATATTTAAAGGCCATTCACATAAAACATAAAAATTTTGAATACAAATTATAAAAAACAGTTAAAATATTCTGATAAAGTTGTAAGAAATTACATTGAAATTTAATTATTGTAAATGTATATATGCATATAATTGGCTACAATATTATAGTATATGAGTTGTATTATACCTGTTATGAGAGTAATTGATACGCCACAATTTGAAAGGGAAACAGTGATGAAAACACATTGAATGTGATGATTCACGTGAGCATGATACCTAGTCTTCCCACCTCTTTCCTCTACTCAAGGTGCGGTGCAGTTTTCAGACCACTTGCCTCCCAATATGACAGTCTGGGTTCACTACTTGCCATGGTCGGTACCAATTATTCTCATATTTAAAACATGATAGACATTGCCATTGACAAGAGTGTTTTTTCTCGGGCTACTCGTTTCCCCCATTCCTTTCGCTGTGTCTATCCTGTGTTGTAGAGCTACATTTCATGTTATTGCTAAAGGGATCAGTAGACGCCTAGAGGCATCTAGTTCATGAACCAGAGAAACTTCTTAAAAGGATTAAATTACACATGTGCTTATTGCTTATAGACAAGATGCAAAGTTATTCAAGTTATTAAGCAGGAAATTTCTTAGATAAAGCGTTTCACTGAACTTTTACTTGTGCAAGTCGTGTTTGGTTTTCACATACATGTTGTGGTATTACTGTTACGAATTTTAATTTCTCTTTTTTAAGTTTGGACATGAATCTACATGTATATTGATTATCCTTGAGCTTTAACTACTAACAGAGGTGCACCCAGGATTTTTGTTTGGGATGTTAGACACTGCCGTAGTTAAGATTTGTATTTTGGCTTTATGGAGCAGGGGTGGGGGCCAGAACTTGGGAATGTTATAAAGTAACACTGTTCCTTCGTCCCCCAACCTGCCAATAAATGGGGAGTCAGAGGGCACTTATCTATGGAAAATTTGGATTTCAAGGTGCAAAATAATGTCATGTAAGGTAAAGAAGGGGAGAAGGTCTAGACCCCACGGATCCTCACTATCAAAGTTTTGTTGTATGGCTTGAAATTTACTACGTTAGTTACAGTTTTATTTCCAAACCGTTAAATGTACACAAGTGTAAGCAAAATAGTAAGTAACATACCTGACAAGAAAAATTACCATTCTACAAAAAACATTTTCAAACATTTTCGGGGAGGGGGGGGGGGGTTAGTTCAACGCCCAAAATTCCTCCTTGTGTGCACCACTGCCTGCTAGGTGCAGCTATATGGGTAAGAGTGAAGTTAGTGGAGTGTGTGAAGGTTACAGTCTTAGAGAAAGGTGGGGGAACTAGAGTCTTCTGATATGCTCAATTCCATTACTTTACCAATAAAATGTGCAGAAAGGGGCACACAAGTAGTTTTGTCGCCCATCTACGTGTACATCAGTGTATAGCCCATGTCACCACACTTCCAGGCAACCTGACACAACTGCTCGGGGTCCACAGCACCAGTACTTTAAGCAAACGTTGTTTAAATGTGCCATTATGTAGCCAGTACTTTCTTTTCATGGAAAAAGTTTAATTTGACAAATATATAGCCCATTAATGGAATAAACATTGACTACTACGATAAGAACGCAACTAAGGCAGCATCCATGGTCCATGTAAAAAAAAAACACAACACCCAGATACAAAAGACAGACACAAATATACAACCAGATTGCCAATATGAAACGAGATGGAAATAGATGAAAACAGTGAACAGTGGACAACAAACACCAGATAATAGACAACACAAGTTAAAACCAATGAAAAACTGCAATGTATCGGGGATTGCAATCTGTCCCCGTCTTCAGGCTGAGACACAACTTGTCGAACACCAAGATGCGAATGAAATTCGCTAGAAAAATGGGGCTTATATAGCCAGGATGGTCTCTAAAACTGCTCGACCAATAGTGGCAAAGCATGCGTACATGAGTGAAGCTTAGAACTGTATTACTGATTCGCATCTCGTGAGCAGTTGACTGCCTTAGAGATGAGGATGTGTGTATTTAAACACACGTCACTTGATGTTTGTTAGGTATTTACGAAAACTCACTCGTTTTGTGTGTTCAAAGTAAACATTGTGACCCATTTAAAGTTCACTCACTTTCAAAAAGTCTGCACACTCAACTCCATCTCCTACTCGATCAACTCGGGGAGTGTCCTGCTTGAGACCAGCGTGACTGATGTTAGCAAGCAAAACGAGTGAAACTGTATGATTAGCTTCAAAATACATAAAATTGTGAATATGTTCTCACTTGAGAATTTTTTGTACTTAAAATAGTCAGGAATTTGACTCGGTAATTATTTACACATGTGTGATTTGACCCTTTGAAGTTTACCTGGATTACAGGTAATAGTTTTAGAGCTCTTCAAAAAACAGAGGTTAACTGTATATGAGAAAAAAGTGCAGAATAAATATTGAATATACCGTACATTTCAAGGAAACATGAGGTGTTGGAACATGAGAATTAAATTTTATTTCACTATTTTTTTGTTTCTATTTAAGCAGCACTGATTAATACACTGTATTTTTATTCTGTAATTTTTATTTTGGCCATAAAATAATATTACAAAGTAACTGTTTTGATGTCTTCATTAATTACATAATTGGAGTATGCAGTAAAACCCTCTTTAAGAAGTTTCCCATTTAATAAATTTCCTGCATAATAGGTTAAAATACTGTAAGTTTGCTCCCTTTTAAGAAGTTTTCCTGGTTGAGGAACATAATTTTTTCCTGTCCCATCACAAAACATCTTAATGGGGTTTTACTGAATTCTTGACTTGAGGTTCATAATCTTCAAGCATTAAATAATATGGCAGATCAGGTCATGTGATAAGCCCAGTTAATACTACTGAGTAACTTTATGTAAATGATGTTAAAAGTTTTGTAAACATATATACAATATCAGTGTTTTAAAATTAAGTTACAAGGAATTTATTGTAGATCTCAGAATTTTATCATGTGAGCTGTTTGTATACTATCCAGCAGTCAAAATTCTCTCTGTTGCAATCACGTGTTTCTAATTTATATAATTCCAAATGAATTTGTATCACTGCATGTAAACATGGCACATGAGCACTTGTTTTCTTATGTAGTTTTAGTTCCCACATAGATATTTTGATGTGGACGAGGTATTATTGCATGATATTACTGTAATATTAGTAAAGTATTTGTTATTGTGTGTTACTGTTCTGTATAGCAGTTGCTGACCATCTGTCTCATTTACAGTGTTCTCTTCTTCTTCCACTGCCTTTGTGATAAATTTGCACTTTTCAAAGAATATGACTACTGATGGTCTTCGTTAAACTCCCTTCTCAAGGCAGCAGTGTTGCCAGACAGACTGGATGGCAAGTCTCACATCCAAAGATGCATGTTCATCCAATATACCACTACAGTTGTACATCCATGTACAAAAATGTGCCATGCAACTCTATACACACACACACAAATCATGTACTCAGGAATGTGCGTGTGGGTGTGTCTGGAAACACTTAACTTGCAAGTGGTAACTGTTTATGTCTGTTATACCTACATTTTTTTTTTACAGACGTGGCAGTAGTTATGATGTACCGTAATAGGATGAAAGTTTCTACATAAACAAGTAAAAGGGTTTAGGTGTTACAGGACATAACATTTCTGTACTACTACAGAAAAGTGCTAATTTATCATAAAATGCTGTAAACCCTTTGTGTGTGTTACTGTACTGGGATGGAGAAATGCTCAGTTCGAAGCAGGATTGTACGGTATTAGTAACTGTTGCCTTACTGCTTTATGTTCTATTTGTTTCACCTCATTCTTTATTGACACAAATACTTAGAATATTACCATACGGTACATTAGATAATGCCCAAGAACTACCCATACAGTACACACTACTAAACTCATTAAAACAAGTTTATCTCGGTTTGAAAAGTACTGTTTACATGCCATGATAAGGCAGTAAATAATTGGTAAAGTAAAAGAGCAGGTTCCTATGTCAAATGTAAATGGATTGATCACTTTCATGCAGTGTGTGAAGTACAGTATGCTTTTAAGACCTTGTACAGTATTGTACTGCAAACATCCAGCAATTCGAGCCTGAAGAATCTACATACCACAGAATCCCGATTTTACGAAACGTCAATTTTACTACAAAATTTTTGGGAACCATGACCCAGGGTTCCCGACGTAATGACCTCGGATTTAACAAAACATTTATTTTACGACAAGATTTTTGGGAACTGGGACATGTCGTAAAATTTAGGTTTGACTGTATTTTGTTGTTAGTGCAGCTGAGCATCTTTCCTACCAATGTACCTCTTATCCTACACCCTACACCTACATTCACGGTAAAGAGAGCACTATTTAAGATAGTCTTACAAGGTGTGACTATCATTAACTATAATGTATGAACTTCATTGTAAGCTCGGGTGTTAGAATATGAAAGGTGAAATGTATACACTGTGTTCATTAGTCACCAAGTGGCTGAAGGGTATAAATGTTCTCACTTTACCGTCAAATGCCTACACCTCCACATACTCATGTTGCAGGCAATACTCTGGCAGTCATCATCAACCATATCTTCTTGTTTTTGTTATGTGGTGCTACATTTTATATTGAAATAATACATATTTTAGTTTGTAATTGAAGCGTTGCAGTTTCCTTATTTTCTTTCCTTGTTCCTGGAGCACTAGATTATCACTAGCAGCCACTGTAGTATACAAAAATTGCTGTGTATGCCTTGTACTTGCCAAGAAGTGTCAGACCATCACAGAAAGTAAAGAAGATATAATGGAGTGAAGCTCGATGTTATTTTTCGGACTGCTTATTAGGTAGAATTTAATGCCAAAGCGACAGCGTTGCAGCATTACGATTTCACGTTTTAAAATTATGTTGTTAATGTTGCCGAATGCAGTCACAAAATTTGTTTCTGATATAATTTTACGAGTTAAAAAAGTTAATGCATTAGAAGTGAGAAACAAGAAATTTAACAACTACTGTATCATATTTACTTGCGTAATAGCAGCGTGTTTTTCACCAAAATTTTAGCCAAAAAATTGGGACGTGAGCACTGATTTTTTTTTTTTTTTTTTAATGTAAAAGATAATGTAAATGTATGCATGTCTTCAAGACTTTTACTTAATAATATGGAATAATATTGTACAAAAATATAGCTCTGAGTGGTGCTGTATTGTACACTTTCTGAACTGGTGATTAATGATTACAACAGAATATTATTTTTTAAAAATATTGAACTTAAAATTGAACAGATTTTTCTTAGACACAATATAAGTCATAAATAAATAACCAGACTGTTCTGTTTATCACACAACCTCCACCATGTAAAAGTGATTACACGCATGTTAAAAACAGCATTGAAGTACACAGGGTGGCAAACACACTACCATTTTTATTATTTGTATGCTCAGAACTGGCTTCATGATAAAATTTGTAATAAAACATTTATGTTTGTTTGGCCACGCCAAATAGCTGATTATTATTTTAACAAGAAAACGGAACAGGGCATCTTCCGAAGGAAATGATCACGCTGCACCAAGCGTAGGTTTTCTGACTACATGCACTCTTGTTTACCACACAGCGCTACAGTACCTCGTAGTGCACAGTTGATACTCACAACTCATGGACGTTCAGTTCCTGAATATGGTTGAGAGTGCACCATCAATTATTTACATGGTGTCTTCATGTTGCGTTCGTAAAAAATTTATTGCAGGTGTACATGTGAGCATTTTTATGTCACCAAATTGACAGGTGCAGCCGTAGTATGAATTTTCTTAAATTCCTTTTTAAGGCTTAAAAAAATACTGGTGCTTGAATTGGCTCTGTGTATAATTTTAGTTTGTTTTAAAATAATTTATGTCACAAGGCTTATAACAAATTTAACTTAAAAAAAAAAAAAAAAAAAAAAAAAAAAAAAAAAAAAAAAAAAAAAAAAAAAAAAAAAAA
>PNEQ01107106.1:0-32048 GCA_003012365.1 Medauroidea extradentata | reverse complement strand
CTGTAACTGTAAACACTCAAAGGAAGGAATAGACACATGTAACAAGTAGCATGTGTAAGGTATGAAGTAGCAGAGACTATTGCGTACAAGTGTATAGCAGTAGGGAGCAAGATTAAACACTCTTCCTGGCTGGGACTGTATAGTCATCCTGGCTGGGAATGTACACACACAAGGTAAGAAATTGACACATGTAACATGTGTTGTGTTTTAGGGCAAAGGTGGCATAGACTAGTGCGTACAAATGTATAGTAGTAGGGAGAAGGCTTAAACACTCTTTCTGGCTGGGACAGTATAGTCATCCTGGATGGGACTGTACGCACACAAGGGAAGGAATAGACACATGTAACATATTGCATGTGTAAAGTATGTAGAGGCAGAGACTATTACGTACAAGTGTATAGTAGTAGGGAGCAAGCTGGAACACTCTTTCTGTCTGGGACGGTATAGTCATCCTGGCTGGGTCTGTACACACACAAAGGAAGGTATACACACATGTAACTTGTAGTGTGTGTAAAGGCTAAGGTGGCAAGAGACAAGTGCGTATATTGTATAGTAGTACGCAGCTATCTTAAACACTCTTTCTGGCTGGGACGGTATAGTCATCATGGCTGAGTCTGTACACACACAAGGGAAGGAATTGTTACATGTAACATGTAGTGTGTGTGAATGTTGAGGTGGCTTAGACCAGTGCGTACAAGTGTATAGTAGTAGGGCAGAAGCTTAAACACTCTTTCTAGCTGGGACGGTATAGTCATCCTGGTTAGGAATGTACACTCACAAAGGAAGGAATACTCACATGTAACGTATAGTGTATGTAAAGGCTAAGGCGGCATTGGCAAGTGCGTGCAATGGTATAGTAATAGGCAGCTATCTTAAACACTCTTTCTGGCTGGGACGGTATAGTCATCATGGCTGGGACTCTACACACACAAGGGAAGGAATTGACACATGTAACATGTAGTGTGTGTGAAGGTTGAGGTGGCATAGACCAGTGCGTACAAGTGTATAGTAGTTGGGGGAAGCTTATACACTCTTTCTGCCTTAGACGTTAAAGTCTCCCTAGCTGGGAATGTACGCACACAAGTGAGGAATAGACACATGTAACATGTAGTGTGTGTAAGGTCTAAGGTGGCATAGACTAGTGCATACAAGTGTATAGTAGTAGGCAGCTATCTTAAACACTCTTTCTGGCTGGGACGGTATAGTCTTCATGGTTGCTACTCTACACACACAAGGGTAGGAACTGACACATGTAACATGCAGTGTGTGTGAAGATTAAGGTGGCATAGACCAGTGCGTACAAGTGTATAGTAGTAGAGAGGAAGCTTAAACACTCTTTTTGGATGGGACGGTATAGTCATCCAGGTTGGGAATGTCCACACACAAGAGATGGAATAGACACATATAACATGTAGTGTGTGTAAGGTCTGAGGTGGCAGAGATTAGTGCGTACAAGTGTATAGAAGTTGGGAGCAAGTTTATACACTCTTTCTGCCTTGGATGTTATAGTCATCTTAGCTGGGAATGTACGCACAAGGAAAGGAATAGACACATGTAACATGTAGCTAGTTTAAGGGCTGATGTAGCATAGACTAGTGCGTTTATGTGTTTAGTAGTAGGGAGCAAGCTTAAACACTCTTTCTGGCTGGGACGGTATATTCATCCTGACTGAGAATGTACACACAAGGGAAGGAATAGAAACATGTAACATGCAGCTAGTTTAAGAGCTGAGGTGGCAGAGACTAGTGCGTACAAGTGTATAGTGGTAGGGAGCAAGCTAATACACTCTTTCTGGCTGGGACTGTATAGTCATCCTGGCTTGGAATGTACACACAAGGGGAAATAATAGACACATGTAACATGTAGTGTGTGTAAGGTCTGAGGTGGCAGAGACTAGTGCGTACAAGTGTATAGTAGTTGGGAGCAAGCTTATACACTCTTTCTGCCTTGGACGTTATAGTCACCCTAGCTGAGAAAGTACACTCACAAGTGAGGGATAGACACATGTAACATGTAGTGTGTGTAAGGTCTAAGGTGGCATTGACTAGGGCGTACAAGTGTATAGTAGTAGGTAGCAAAATTAATCACTCTTCCTGACATGGTACGATATAGTCATCCTGGCTGGGACTGTACTCATCAAGGGAAAGAATAGACACATATAACCTGTAGCATGTGTAAGGTTGAGGTGGCAGAGACTAGTCTGTACAAGTGTATAATAGTAGGCAGCAATTTTAAACTATCTTCCTGGCTGGTACGGTGTAGTCATCCTGGCTGGGAATTTAAGCACACAAGGGAAGGATTAGACACATATAATATGTAGCATGTGTAAGTTATAAGGTGGATGAGACTAGTGCGTACAAGTGTATAGTAGTAGGGAGTAAGCTTATACATTCTTTCTTCCTGGTACGGTATAGTCATCCTGGCTGGGACTGTACACACACAAGGGAAGGAATAGACACATGTAACATATTGCATGTGTAAGTTCTGAGGTGGCATAGACTAGGGCGCACAAGAGTATAGTAGTAGGGAGCAAGCTTAAACACTCTTTCGGCCTGGGAGGTTATAATCATTTTGGCTGGGAATGTACGAACACAAGAGAGGAATAGACACATGTAACATGTAGTGTGTGCATGGTCTGAGGTGGCATAGACTAGGGCGTACAAGTGTATAGTAGTAGGGAGTAAGTTTAAACACTCTTTCTGGCTATGACGTTATACTCATCCTGGCTGGGAATGTACACACACAAGAGAAGGAATAGACACATGTAACATGTAATATGTGTAAGATATAAGGAGGAAGAGACTAGTGCGTACAAGTGTATGTTAGTAGAGAGCAAGCTAAAACACTATTTCTAAATAGAACGGTATAGTCATCCTCGCTGGGACTGTACACACACAAGGAAAGGAATTGATACATATAACATGAAGTGTGTGTAAAGGCTGGGGTGGCAGAGACAAGTGCGTACAAGAGTATAGTAGTAGGCAGTAATTTTAAATATTCTTTCTGGCTGGGACGGTATAGACATCATGGCTAAGACTGTACACACAAGGGAAGGAATAGACACACTAACAAGTAGTGTATGTACAGTCTGAGGTGGCAGAGACTATTGCGTACAAAAGTATAGTAGTAGGGAGCATTCTTAAACTTTCTTTCTTGCTAGGACTGTATAGTCATCCTGGTTGGGACTGTACAAATCAAGGGAAGGAATTGACGCATATAACATGTAGCATGTGTAAGGTATGAAGTGGCAGAGACTAGTGCGTAAAAGTGTATAGTAGTAGGGAGAAAGCTAAAAAAATTTTCTAAAAAGGACGTTATAGTAATCCTGGCTGGGACTGTACACACAAGGGAATGAATAGACACATGTAACTTGAAGTGTGTGTAAAGAATGAGTTGTAATAGACTAGTGGGTAAAAGTGTATAGTAGTATGGAGAGAGCATAAACACTCTTTCTGGCTGGGACGGTATAGTCATCCTGGCAGGGACTCTACCCACACAAGTGAAGGAATAGACACATGTAACATGTAGTGTGTGTAAGGGCTGAAGTTGTAGAGACTAGAGCGTAAATTGTATAGTAAAAGGGAGTAAGCTTAAACATTCTTTCTGGCTGGGACAGTATAGTCACCCTAGCTGGGACTGTACACACACAAGGGAAGGAATAGACACATGTTACATGAAGTGTGTGTAAGGTCTGAGGTTGCAGAGACTAGAGCGTACAAATGTATAGTAATAGGGAACAATCTTAAACAATCTTTATAGCTGGGAAAGTATAGTCACTCTAGCTGGGACTATACGCACACAAGGAAATGAATAGACACATGTATCATGTAGTGTGTGTAAGGTCTGAGGTTGCAGAAACTAGAGTGTACAAATGTATAATAGTAGGGAGCAAGCTTAAACACTCTTTATAGCTGGGACAGTATTGTCACCCTAGCTGGGACTAAAAGCACACAAGGGAAGGAATAGACACATGTAACATGTAGTGTGTGTGAAGGTTGAGGTGGCTTTGACCAGTGTGTACAAGTGTATTGTAGTAGGGCAAAAGCTTAAACACTCTTTCTGTCTGGGACGGTATAGTCACCCTAGCTGGGAATGTACACACACAAAGGAAAGAATACACACATGTAACTTGTAGTGTATGTAAAGGCTAAGGCGGCAGAGGCAAGTGCTTACAATGGTATAGTAGTAGGCAGCTATCTTAAACACTCTTTCTGGCTGGGACGGTATAGTCATCTTGGTTGGGAATGTACGCTCACAAGAGAAGGAATAGACAAATGTAACATGAAGTGTGTATGAGGTCTGTGGTGGCAGAGAATAGTGCGTATAAGTGTATAGTAGTAGGGAGCAAGCTTAAACATTTTTTCTGGCTGGAACGGTATGGTCATCCTGGCTGTAAATGTACACACACAAGTGTAGGAATAGACACATGTTATATTTAGTGTGTGTTCAGGCTGAGCATGGCATAGACATGTTCGTACATGTGTGTAGTAGTAGGGAGCAACCTTAAGCCCCCATAATGGCTGGTACGGTATAGCCATTCTGGCTGCGACTGTACACACACAAGTGAAGTAAAAGACACATAAACTATTAGTAGTTTGTATAATAGCTTATGTCGCAGAATTTAGTTCGTACAAGTGTATAGTAGTAGGGAGCAAGCTTAATCACTCTTTCTGGCTAGGACGATATAGTTATCCTGGCTGGGACTGTTTACAAACAAGGGAATGAATAGACACATGTAACATGTAGTGGGAGTAATAGCTGAGGTGAAGGAGACTAGTGCGTTTAAGTGTATAGAAGTAGGTAGCAAGCTTAAACAATCTTTCTGGCTGGGACGGTATATTCTTCCAAACTGAGACTGTACGCTCACAAAGGAAGGAATAGACACATGTAAAATGTAGTGTGTGTAGGGCTGAAATGGTAGAGACTAGAGCGTACAAGTGTATATTAGTAGGGAGCAAGCTTAAACACTCTTTATAACTGAGACATTATAGTCACCCTAGCTGGGACTATACGCATACAAGGGAAGGAATAGACACATGTAACATGTAGGGTGTGTAAGGTCTGAGGTTGCAGAAACTAGAGCGTACATATGTATAATAATAGGGAGCATGCTTAAACACTCTTTATAGCTGGGACAGTATAGTCACCCTAGCTGGGACTAAAAGCACACAAAGGGGAAGGAAAAGACACATGTAACATGTAGTGTGTGTAAGGGCTGAAGTGGTATATTCTAGAGCGTACAAGTGTATAGTAGTAGAGAGTAAGCTTAAACATTCTTTCTGGCTGGGACAGTACAGTCACCCTAGCTGGGACCGTACACACACTAGGGAAGGAATAGACACATGTAACATGAAGTGTGTGTAAGGGCTGAAGTGGTATAGTCTAGAGCGTACAAGTGTATAGTAGTAGAGAGTAAGCTTAAACATTCTTTCTGGCTGGGACAGTACAGTCACCCTAGCTGGGACCGAACACACTAGGGAAGGAATAGACACATGTAACATGTAGCATGTGTAAGGTACGAGGTGGTAGAGACTAATGCGTACATGTGTATAGTAGTAGGGAGCTAGCTTACACACTCTTACTGGCTGGGACAGTATAGTCACCGTGCTGGGACTGTACGCACGCAAGGGTAGGAATTGACATATGTAACATGTAGTGTGTGTAAGGGCTGACATAGTAGAGACTAGAGCGTACAAGTGAATAGTAGTAGGTAGCAAGGTTAAACATTCTTTCTGGCTGGGACGGCATTGTCTTCCTAGATGGGACTATACCCACACAAGGGAAGGGATAGACAAATGTCACATGTAGTGTGTGTAAGGGCAGAGGTGGCAGAGACTAGAGCGTACGAGTGTATAGTAGTAGCAAACAATCTTAAACCTTCTTTCTGGCAGGAACTTTAAAGTCATTCTGTCTGAGACTATACACACACAAGGGAAGGAATTGACACATGTAACATGTAGCATGTGTAAGGTATGAGGGGGCCGAGACTAGTTACTACAATTGTATAGAAGTAGGGAGCAAGCTTAAACATTCTCTCTAACTGGGACAGTATAGCCATCCTGGCTGGGGCTGTACACACACAAAGGAAGGAACAGCCACATGTATCTTGTAGTGTGTGTACAGGCTGAGGTGGCAGAGACAAGTGCGTACAAGGGTATAGTAGTAGGCTGCAAGCTTGAACACTCTTTCTGGCTGGGACGTTATAGTCATCATGGCTGAAACTGTAAATACTCAAAGGAAGGAATAGACACATGTAACAAGTATCATGTGTAAGGTATGAAGTGGCAGAGACTATTGCGTACAAGTGTATAGCAGTAGTGAGCAAGCTTAAACACTCTTCCTGGCTGGGTCTGTATAGTCATCCTGGCTGGGACTGTACACACACAAGGGAAGGAATTGACATATGTAACATGTAGTGTGTGATAGGGCTAAGGTGGCATAGACTAGTGCGTTCAAATGTATAGTAGTAGGGAGCAAGCTGAAACACTCTTTCTGTCTGGGACGGTATAGTCATCCTGGCTGGGTCTGTACACACACAAAGGAAGGTATACACACATGTAACTTGTAGTGTATGTAAAGGCTAAGACGGCAGTGGCATGTGCGTACAACGGTATAGTAGTAGGCAGCTATCTTAAAAACTGTTTCTGGCTGGGACGTTATAGTCATCATGGCTGGAACTCTACACACACAAGGGAAGGAATTAACACATGTAACATGTAGTGTGTGTGAAGGTTGAGGTGGCGTAGACCAGTGCGTACAAGTGTACAGTAGTAGGGAGGAAGCTTAAACACTCTTTCTGGCTGGGACGGTATAGTGATCCAGGTTGGGAATGTACACACACAAGAGAAGGAATAGACACATGTAACATGGAGTGTTTGTAATGTCTGAGATGGCAGAGACTAGTTCGTACAAGTGTATAGTAGTTGGGAGCAAGATTTTACACTCTTTCTGCCTTGGACGTTATAGTCATCCTAGCTGGGACTATACCCACACAAGGGAAAGGATAGACAAATGTACATGTAGTGTGTGTAAGGGCAGAGGTGGCAGAGACTAGAGCGTACGAGTGTATAGTAGTTGGGAGCAAGCTTATACACACTTTATGCCTTGGACTTTATAGTCATCTTAGCTGGGAATGTACGCACAAGGGAAGGAATAGAAACGTGTAACATGTGGCTAGTTTAAGGGCTGAATGGCATAGACTAGTGCGTTCATGTGTATAGTAGTAGGCAGCAAACTTAAACACTCTTTCTAGCTGGGAATGTATAGTCATCCTGGCCGAGTCTGTACACATACAGGGGAAGGAATAGACACATGTAACATATAGCATTTGTAAGGTATGACGTGGCAGATACTTGTGCGTACAAATGTATAATAGTAGGCAGCAAGGTTAATCGCTCTTCCTTACTGTTTAGGTATAGTCATCCTGGCTGATTCTGTACACATACATGAGAAGGATTAGACAAATGTAACATGTAGCTTGTGTAAGGTTTGAGGTGGCAGAGACTAGTGCGTACAAGTGTATAGTGGTAGGTAGCAAACTTTGACACTTTTCCTGGCTGGGACTGTACACACACAAGGGAAGGTATATACACATGTAACATGTAGCATGTGTAAGATCTGAGTTGGCAGAGACTAGTGTGTACAAGTGTATAGTTGTAGGCAGCAAGATTAAACATTCTTCCAGGCTGGGACAGTATAGTCATCATGGCTGGGAGTGTACGCACACAAGGTAAGGCATTGACACAAGTAACATGTAGTGTGTGTAACGTCTGAGGTGGCAGAGACTAGTGCGTACAAGTGTAAAGTAGTAGGCAGCAAATTTAAACACTCTTCCTGGCTGGTTGTGTATAGTTATCCTGGCATGGACTGTATAGGCACATTGGTTGGAATAGACACGTGTAACATGTAGCATGTGTAAGGTCTGATGTGGCAGAGACTAGTGTGTACCAGTGTATAGTAGTTGGCAGCAATCTTAAACATTCTTCCCGGTTGGGACGGTATAGTCATTCTGGCTGAGACTGTACGCACACAAGTTAAGGAATAGACATATGTAACATGTAGTGTGTGAAAGGTCTGAGGTGGCAGAGACTAGTGCGTAGAAGTGTATAGTAGAAGGCAGCAATCTTAAACACTTTTCCTATATAGTACGGTATAGTCATCCTGGCTGAGACTGTACACACACAAGGAAGGAACAGACACATGTAACATGTAGCATGTGTAAGGTTGAGGTGGAAGAGACTATTGCGTTCAAGGGTATAGTAGTAGGGAGCAATCTTAAACGCTCTTCCTAGCTAAAACGGTGTAGTCATTCTGGCAGAGTCTGTACACACGCAAGGGAAGGAATAAACACATGTAACATGTAGCATGTGTAATGTCTGAGGTGGCGGAGACTAGTGCGTTTAAGTGTATAGTAGTAAGCAGCAATATTAAACACTCTTTCTGGCTCGTATGGTATAGTCTTCCTGGCTGACTCTGTACGCACACAAGGGAAGGAATAGACACATGACCAATGTACCATGTGTAAGGTCTTAGGTGGCAGAGACTATTGCGTTCAAGTGTATAGAAGTAGGCAGCAATCTTAAACACTCTTCCTGGCAGGGACGTTATATTCATCATGGCTGGGAATGAACACACACACACGGGAGGGAATAGACACATGTAACTTGTAGCATGTGAAAGGGCTTAGGTTGCAGAGTCTAGTGCGTACAAGTGTATAGTAGTACGCAGCAAGCTTAAACACTCTTCCTGGCTGGGACGGTATAGTCATCATGGCTAAGAATGCACACACACACAAGGGATGGAATAGACACATGTAACTTGTAGCATGTGAATAGGCTTAGGTGGCAGAGTCTAGTGCGTACAAGTGTATAGTAGTAGGCAGCAATCATAAACACTCTGCCCTGCTGGTACGTATAGTCATCCTGGCTAGGACTGTACACACACAAGGGAAGGAATAGACACATGTAACATGTAGCATGTGTAAGGTCTGATGTGGCAGAGACTAGTGCGTACAAGTGTATAGTATTAGGCAGCAATCTTTAACACTCATTCTAGCTTGGAATGTTTAGTCATCCTGGCTTAGCCTTTACACATACAGGAGTAGAAATAGACACATGTAACATGTAGCATTTGTAAGGTCTGAGGTGATAGAGATTAGTGCGTACAATTGTATAGTAGTATGAAGCAATCTTAAACGCTGTTCCTGGCAGGTACGGTATAGTCATCCTGGCTGAGTCTGTACACACGCAAGGGTAGGAATAGACACATGTAACATGTAGCATCTGTAAGGTCTGAGGTGGCAGAGACTAGTGCGTAAAAGTGAATAATAGTAGGCAGCAATCTTAAACGCTCTTCCTATCTGTTACTGTATAGTCATCCTGGCTGGGACTGTACACACACAAGGGTAGGAATTGACACATGTAATGTGTAGCATGTGTAAGGTCTGAGGTGGCAGAGACTAGTATGTACAAGTGTATAATAGTAGGGAGAAATCTTAAACATTCGTCCTGGCTAGGCGGTATAGTCATCCTGGCTGAGTCTGTACACACGCAAGGGAAGGAATAGACACATGTAACATGTCGCATGTGTAAGGTCTGAGGTGGCAGAGACTAGTGAGTACAAGTGTATAGTAGTAGGTAGCAATCTTAAACACTCTTTCTAGCTGGGAAGGTTTAGTCATCCTTGCTTAGCCTTTACACATACAGGGGAAGAAATATACACATTTAACATGTAGCATTTGTAAGGTCTGAGGTGGCAGAGACTAGTGCGTACAAGTGTATAGTAGTAGGTAGCAATCTTAAACACTCTTTTTAGCTGGGAAGGTTTAGTCATCCTTGCTTAGCCTTTACACATACAGGGGAAGAAATATACACATTTAACATGTAGCATTTGTAAGGTCTGAGGTGGCAGAGAGTAGTGCGTACAAGTGTATAGTAGTAGGCAGCAAAATTATACTCTGTTCCTGTCTGGTACGGTATAGTCATCCTGGCTGAGTCTGTACACACGCAAGTGTAGGTATAGACACATGTAACATGTAGAATCTGTAAGGTCTGAGGTGGCAGAGACTAGTGCGTACAAGTGAATAATAGTAGGCAGCAATCTTAAACGCTATTCCTATCTGGTACGGTATAGTCATTCTGGCTGGGACTGTACACACACAAGGGTAGTATTTCATCTGGTGTTCCCCAAGGCAGCTGCCTATCTCCGCTTTTGTTCATAATTTTCATTAACGATATTCAAAATACTCTTACATTTTCAAATTATTCTCTTTTTGTTGATGATATAAAAATCTCTCGTCAAATAAAATCCATTAACCACTGCCTTCTTTTGCAATCAGATATTGATTCACTGGCTCTTTGGAGTCAAAATAATCTTATGCCATTAAATTAAAAAAAACTCAACTAATCAGATTTTCCAGGAAATACAAACCAATTACCTTTGACTATCACCTTTCTGGTCACATACTTAGTTTTAAGCCCTTTGTTAAAGATTTAGGTATAATTTTTGATTCTAAATTATTTTTTCATCAGCATATTAATAATCTATAAAATCAATTAATCAGGATTTTCGGCTTAATCAAATTTATTTCTTTTAATGCTACATCTCCTGATTCTACGATCAGTCTATATTTCTCTCTTGTCCGCTCTAAACTGGAATACGGTGCCCCTGTTTGGAATAGTTTAGCTGTATCGGATGTTCAAAAACTAGAATCTATTCAAGATAAATATATCAATTACATCAACTCCAAATTTAATAGGTTCATCTTTTTAGAAAATCTGGAGGTAAGACGTAATAAATTGGATGCCATCTTTGCTCATAAAGTCTTAACAAATGTTATTTCATGTCCGAAAATTTTATGTAATTTAGACATAAAAATACCAAATTTTTATTCTAGGCTCAAAGGTCAGTTAAAGTATTCTCAAAATAATTATAGCCTTCTCTATAGAGTAGTTGCTAACTACAACAAGTTTAGTATTAATCTTGATTATTGTAATCCAAATATTAAATTTTAATTACTTGTTCTATTTGTCTCACTATGCTTATTTTAATTTTGAATTTTGGCTGTGTCTCTTGAGTGTGTAGGGACACTGTCATGTCAGCTGTGATCTCTTTCCCCCACCGCACAGTGCCCTGGGAGGCAGGCAATCCGCACCAGGGCCCCCTCCGGTGGGGGAATCCACCGGCTGTTGATTTCACCTACACATGTTTTCTTGCTTTTTGTTTTGTTCTGTCCCTCAGTTTCATTCATGCTTGTTTTTCCGTTTGGTATGTATTGTATGTTTGTTATGTTTTCTCATTATTCAAATGGGGTTGCTTCACTGGGGTGGGACTGGCTGCGGGGGGGGGGAGGGGACCGAAAAGCAGTCCCGAGGGTCCTCTCCTCTGCCGTGAGCTCGACTCCATTCCCGGTGACAGTGCGCTCCCTTTGTCCCATGTTTCCTTGTTTTCTTTCTATGTTGTTGTTGTCTTAATTATCTTTTGTTAATTTTTATTTTTTATTTTTTATGTTTATTTTTATGTTGTTTTATGTTGTTTTTTGTGGTTTTTATGTTGTTTTTATGTTGTTTTTTATGTATTTGTGTTCCCCTGACTGTTGTTTGTTTATGGGGGTAAAGTTCAAGGCCTTCGGGCTGTTTTTGCCCTCTGTGAATTTGTTGTAAATAAATAAATAAAAAATAAAGAAAATAAATAAAAAAAATATACACATGTAACGTGTAGCATGTGTAAGGTCTGAGGTGGCAGAGACTAGTGCATACAAGTGTATAGTAGTAGGCAGCACTCATAAAAAATCTTCCTGGCTGGTACGGTAGAGTGATCCTGGCTGGGACTGTACATACACAAGGGAAGGAATAGACACATGTAACATGTAGCATTTGTAAGGTCTGAGGTGGCAGAGACTAGTGCGTACAAGTGTATAGTTGTAGGAAGAAATCTTAAACGCTGTTACTGGCTGGTACGGTAAAGTCATCTTGGCTGAGTCTGTACACACGCAAGGGTAGGAATAGACACATGCAACATGTAGCATCTGTAAGGTCTGAGGTGGCAGAGACTAGTGCGTACAAGTGAATAATAGTAGGCAGCAATCTGAAACGCTCTTCCTATCTGTTACTGTATAGTCATCCTGGCTGGGACTGTACAGACACAAGGGTAGGAATAGACACATGTAATGTGTAGCATGTGTAAGGTCTGAGAAGGCAGAGGCTAGTGTGTACAAGTGTATAATTGTAGTGAGAAATCTTAAACACTGATACTGGCTGGGACGGTATAGTCATCCAGGCTGGGACTGTACACACACAAGGGAAGGAATAGACACATGTAACATGTAGCATGTGTAAGGGCTGATATGGCAGAGACTAGTGCGTACAAGTGAATAATAGTAGGCAGCATTCTTAAACGCTCTTCCTATCTGGTACGGTATAGTCATCCAGGACGGGACTGTACACACACAAGGGCAGGAATAGACACATGTAACGTGTAGCATGTGTAAGGTCTGAGGTGGCAGAGACTAGTGTGTACAAGTGAATAATAGTAGGCAGCATTCTTAAACGCTCTTCCTATCTGGTACGGTATAGTCATTCTGGCTGAGTCTGTACACACGCAAGGGAAGGAATAGACACATGTAACATGTAGCATGTGTAAGGTTTGAGGTGGCAGAGACTTTTGCGTACAAGTGTATAGTAGTAGGCAGCAATCTTAATCACTCTTCCTGGCTAATACGGTATAGTCATCCTGGCTGGGACTGTACGCACACAAGGGAAGGAATGGACACATGTAACATGTAGTGTTTGTAATTGCTGAGGTGGCAGAGACTAGGGCGAACAAGTGTATAGTAGTAGGAAGCAAACTTAAACATTCTTCATGGCTGGTACGGTATAGTCATTCTGGCTGGGTTTGTACACACACAAGGGAAGAAATAGACACATTTAACATGTAGCACGTGTAAGTTCTGAGGTGGCAGAGACTAGTGCGTACAAGTGTATAGTACTAGGGAGTAAGCTTATACACTCTTTCTGGCTGGGTCGGTATAGTCTTCATGGCTGGGAATGTACACACACATGGGATGGAATAGACACATGTAACACGTAGCTAGTGTAAGGGCTGATGTTGCAGAGACTAGTGCGTACAAGTGTATAGTAGTAGGTAGCAAGCTTAAACACTCTTCCTGGCTGGGACGGTATAGCCATCATGGTTGGGAATGTTCACACACATGGGATGGAATAGACACATGTAACATGTAACGAGTGTAAGGTCTGATGTGGCATATACTAGTGCGTTTAAGTGTATAGTAGTAGGGAGCAAGCTTCAACACTCTTCCTGGTTGGGACGGTATAGTCATTCTGGCTGAGAATGTACACAAATAGGGAAGGAATAGAAACATGTAACATGTAGCTAGTTTAAGGGCTGAGGTAGCATAGACTGGTGCGTTCAAGTGTATAGTAGTAGGCAGCAAGCTTAGACACTCTTCCTGGCTGGGACGTTATAGTCATCCTGGCTGGGACTGTACACACACAAGGGAAGGAATAGACACATGTAACATGTAGCATGTGTAAGGGCTGAGGTGGCAGAGACTAGTGTGTACAAGTGTATAGTAGTAGGCAGCAAGCTTAGACACTCTTCCTGGTTGGGACGGTATAGTCATCCTGGCTGGGACTGTACACACACAAAGGAAGGAATAGACACATGTAACATGTAGAATGTGTAAGGGCTGAGGTAGCAGAGACTAGTGCGTACAAGTGTATAGTAGTATAGAGCAAGCTTAAACACTCTTCCTGGTTGGGACGGTATAGTCATCATGGCTGGGAATGTACACACACAAGGTAAGGAATAGACACATGTAACATATACAATGTGTAAGGGCTGAGGTGGCAGATACTTGCGTGTACAGTTGTATAGTAGTAGGCACCAAGCTTAAACACTCTTCCTGGCTGGGACGGTATAGTCATCATGGCTGGGAATATACACACACAAGGGATGGAATAGACACATGTAATTTGTAGCATGTGTAAGGGCTTAGGTGGCAGTGACTAGTGCGTACAAGTGTATAGTAGTCGGCAGCAAGCTTAAAAACTTTTCCTAGCTGGGATGGTATTGTCATCGTTGCTGGGAATGTACACACACATGGGATGGTATAGACACATGTAAAATGTAGCATGTGTAAGGGCTGAGTTGGCAGAGACTAGTGCGTACAAGTGTATCGTAGTAGGCAGCAATCTTAAACACTCCTCCTAGCTGGGACGGTATAGTCTTCATGGCTGGTAATGTACACACACAAAGAATGAATAGACACATGTAACATGTAGCATGTGTAAGGACTGAGGTGGCAGAGACTAGTGCGTACATGTGTATAGTAGTAGGCAGCAAGCTTAAACACTCTTCCTGGCTTGGACGGTATAGTCACCCTGGCTGGGAATGTACACACACAAGGGAAGGAATAGACACATGTAACATGTAGCATGTGTAAGGGCTGTGGTGGGAGAGACGATTGCGTACAAGTGTCTTGAAGAGGGGAGCAGGCGGAAGATCGTGACGACGACACTACATGACGTAACAACACGTCGTGTTGGACAATACTTTGTGCTTCCAGTGTGTCTTCAGTCGTCCACAAGACCTCCCGCTGTCAGCTTGAACAAGGTAACTATTAACTAGTGTAGTGGTTAGAGTGTTCTCCTCCCATTGTAGCTATCTGGGTTCATACACACCTCGTATTAGCTCTTTTCAAGATCTCTGACTTACCTCTTGTAATATATTTTCTTATATCCACACTTATTTATCTTGCAAGTATTAAAATTTTTAGTTTTGAATTTTTTGTCTGCATTCACTAACAACAACCACACGGTTTTATTGAAAGCAAGGAAATAAACATTGAAGTGAACGTTTGAAAGTAACTTCTTCGCTATGAAATATTCCCTGTTAAGGATGTTACCATACAAATTTATTAGTTGTTATTTTATGATTAAATTCATTGTTGATTATATTTGATGTTATTAAATATACGTATTAAATTTCGTGCCTAATATATAACACTGTCGACAAAGCGAACCTGTACAAGAAAAAAATGTCAGTAATTTCTTAGATGTTCTCTGCCTTCCTTCAATATTTACATACCCCTGGATTCTCAAATATATATTTTTTTGCCTTCCTCAATTCACCTTAAATGCCTGACTTTTCATCTTGATTCGTTATTTTTGTACTGCTTACCTTCTTACTGCATCTGTTCGGAACAGCAAAGCCGATTCACATATCAAAAATAGCATGTTTAGAAATAATATATTCGTGTATTGAATTTTAATATTTTCAGTCTTATGTACTATTTAAAATCATTCTGTAATTAACTGAATTGTTGTAACTACAACTAGGCTTACCAAAGTATACTATAATGATTCTTTACTTCAGTCACTATCACCCTCACATCTGGGTTCGACCCCAGCTGAGTACACAATGACTGGCAGAATGCATCGTTACGACACCTGCTGTTTCAAATATGCAGTGTTTAATCTTCCCTTGTTTTATTGTTTACTTTCATTCATAACTCCAGTCATGCCATATAATGACCGCAGTTGGCGCAGTCGGTAGGACACTAGCCTTCCACAAAGACGATCCGGGTTCGAGTCCACGCGGGGTATATCTGGATTGTGGCACGAGGAAACTGTGACGTTTGATGTCATCAGTCGGAGGGTATTCTCTGTGATATCCTGCTTCTCCCGCTCTCTCATTCCAGCGGTGCTCCGTATTTTGCTTATGTTACCCCTAATTTCCCTATAAACTTTGCCGCTAAGTTCTCTTCACTTTATCTAATACCGTGGTTGCATTTACTCTCCACCCTAGAGCCGGGCTCCTTTAACTTGTTCCCCCGACAACTCAAAATTTTACCCAAAGTGTTTCATCGTTTTGTACTCGTTTTGTGCTGTTTTGTGCCGCAAACCAAAGGTTTTGTGCGCAGTTCCTTTGGAAGGTACAGGCCATTTAAATCGGGGGGAACAAGTTAATCGCTCTCCCCCGACATGAAATATTTCAGTGAAAAATTTACACAGTATTGTACACGTTTTGTGCTGATTTGTGCGCCCAGTTCCGAGTTTTGTGCGCCATTATTTTCAGGTACAGCACTCTTCAAATATGTCGTCACTGCAGCAACCATCCCTGCATAACGCCGATCTAAACATAAATTTGTACACGTTAACTACACGTTTTGGGCTGATTTATGCGCCTTGTCCCGAGTTTTGTTTACGTTTTCTTTCTAGTGCAACACTTCTTAAATATACTATTTCTCACAGTCTACTGGCTTTCCAAATAAAAAGTTACACTAATAAACTTTTTGTTTTGTCCTGAGTTCCACATTTTGTGCCCATATGTTTTCGATAACGCTCTTTTAAATCTATTTCTTTGCGAACAGAGACGTCATACGGTGTCGTCAGTAAATTATAAATTTCAGTTGCATGAAAATAAAATTGGTGATGAATATATTTGTTATATTTGAAGTATCAATTTCGCGGTCTTCTCTATGTGATATATTGCTTATATTATGAACTATATATATGTATATATATATATGTGTGTGTGTGTGTGTATGTGTGTGTATGTGTTTCTCAGATACATATTAGGGGTTTGATAAGTGCCACTGCACGCCAGTTCTCTTTGAGAGCGATGGGTTAGTGATTTGCACCCAAAGCAATATTTTGAGTAACTGATTACGGTTTAGTACAACTTCCTGAATTGAAGGTTACGTCTTGTTGGCAGCGAGGTCATTAGAGACGGTGTCTCTCTATTTGTTACAATGACAGGAGCTGGGAGAGGAATTGGCCATGGCTCTTTGTTAAGATATAATCACAGCATTGCCTGAAGCGATTTCGGGATACCAATTTAAACCGCAATCAGTATGGCCGAAGCCGAGTATTGAACCTGGCTCTGACGTGTTATCGTTGTGTCACCTCGCTTAGAGTCTATATTGTATCGAAGTGGATGTTTATTCAGGTTTAAATACTTGTATGTGATAAAATACCTATATATGCGTGTAATTGTGAGTGTTTTTGAGAATGACAATATTAATTTTTCATAGTGCTTGGGATATTAAAACACCGAGGTGAACAAAGATGTCAGTGATAATATATACTGTGTATAGGTACACAGATTACTCTAGTCTCACCTAACATAGTTTAACATGGCTCTCTCTCTACCCAGCTTCAGTCAGATCTATATAAAGTAGGCATCTAACGAAACGCTGTATAGGCAGCCAGTATTTCACTCGGTGTATCTGGCTGTAGTCCTAGGACCCTGTCTTCATATATTGTCGTAAGCTTGTGTGCACTACGCTGCTCTTCGTTAAATTGATTTACATTTATGAAGTTCAATCAGGGAGGGCGGTTCTTGACATTTTTAAGTGTAAATAACAGCATTTTGGCGTCCTATCCCTCCCTAAAATAAAAAAAATGAATGCTTCAGAACAAAAATATAGCTTTTGGAATTTTTTTGGTTCATATGAAGGCGTTATAGGGTTATCAGTTATCTTATCCTTACATTCACTACTTTTTAAAAATAAATAATGATACTTGTTGAAATATTTTACAGACTTGCATTAAAATACAAAAGGGGCCACGGCGGTCGAGTGATCAGACACCTCACTTTCCACCTGGGCGATCCGGGTTCGATCCCGGACTTTACGCACGTAAGAAACGTTGTGAACGTTGCCTTTGTTTGGCGTGTTTTTTTTTTTTTGGTAATTCCAGTTTCATCCACTTCTCTCAATCCGTCGCTGCTCCACACTCATTTCACCCTCACCTCAAACATTCCTCGGGCTGGAATAGCGAAAGAGATGTCTCGCTAGACGAGAAGCCAGTTTAATCTTTACCCCGGCCTACTCTCACACACATTGTTGCTCGGCCCGAAGGCGGGAATACGTAGTAGATTTTAATTTCATTTGTATGCACATACATCTAAATTATATTTATTTAAAACGGTGGGACGTAAACTCTGCGCTTAGAGGCGAAGCTATATTAAATGCAATATTGTAGACATCTTACCGCCTTCCCGTTTCCGTGCCACAAACGAAAAAAAAAAAAAAAAATAATAATAATAAGGTTTAAGAAACTCTTAATGGACCAAACATTATCAAACTCGGTACTATTGGTGTCCTGGTCAACGTGCGTAATATTTATTATTTAGTTTTCAACATATTAACTTTAAGTTAATGTAATGACTAGCAGTCTCCCGCGGCTTTGTTCGCGAATATTATTCATAACTGATAATATTTACTTCAACTGAAAAAACTACTTGGTACACAAGATTGATACTTCAATCATCAAGCATTAGAATTTCCAAGCGGCTAGTTGAACTAAATCTGCAGCAGGATAAGCTGTCCACGCGAAAGCAGATTAAAGTTTGTCCCTGCGCCTAGCAGCGATTTCGCCTGGGCCTTATTAAATATATGCTAATTTTATGTTGTGGGGCAGTTACAGATCCCCTACCTAAATGTAAGCGGTTAATCGAATGAAAAACGTATGTTTACCCTGCGCACAACCGTTTGTGATGGGGCCCTCAATTACATATTAACTTGACGTTTAATGCAATTAAAAAGTTTTGGTGGGAAAAGGTTTCGCGAAAAAGTATTTAGTGCCCTAACTTGAGATTAGTGAGATGATATATGTGAGCTGATATTGTCGAGGAACCTAAGTGGAAAGTGAACTGCATACTCTATTTTACCCCTTTTAAACGGCTACATGTAAAGGGCACTGATTCGATTAGCCTTGTAGTTTTTGTGTGTCAAAATTGAACGTTCAGATGCAGCATTTAACGTAATTTGAGCCCAGAACTTCCCGGAATGTAGGCCAGAACGTCGAAATAATTCATGAAAATAAAATTTTATTTAAAAAATAAAATATTCATGTCCTGGGCTCATAGAGGTTGCACAAAACCACGTCTCGATAGGTTACTGTAGAGTGAAACTCACGTATAAGTTACTTTTCGCTGCTCGTACTTGCTTTTCGGATCGTCTGCCTTGAAAGTTTACAAACTTCGTTTTATTATTAAGGTTGATGGAAAACAATTTCACCCATTTGGGTGTCGAACTTCAAAATATTTTAATTTTACATCTTAGAAATTTGTATAAGTATCCTATTGAAGTGCAAATCACGACGCTAGCCCATTCAGTCGAATCAAAATCGATTATTCATTACAAAAAAAAAAAGACCACTGCATAGTCCTGAAAGTTCCAATTTCGAAAAATCTTGTAACCATTTTGCGATTATTTCTGTAGTCACATTCTGAAGCAAAACTTAATTGTATATCTCTACGGGTTCGATAGGTAACGAGGATTTATCTAAAACACATTCAATGTCTTTTCATCTCCTAAGAGAGTGAATTTCACAAAACCCTTAAATCACGTTTTAGACTACTTGACTGGTGTCTCTTGAACGCGAAAAACACAATAGTCCGTTGGGTTCAAGATATAGCGACGATTAATTGAAAACACTTTTCACCATGTTTCACTCCTTTTCACCTCTTTAGGTAACGAATTTCGAAAATTTCTGAAATTACTTTTCAAGTATTTGAGTAAGCATCAATATTAAACAAAAATCACGTCGCTATATAAAAATCAATTGGATGAATATACATCGATTTTGAATCTAAAACGTATTTTACCCCTTTTTTAACCTCTTTAGGGTCGAATACGGAAGACATATTTTAAAGGTACTTGTGATATTTACAAAAGCATCAATTTAAAGCAAAGCGCACTTCGATATCTCGATTGGTTCGGTAGATATGGAGGGATAACCGAAAACATATTTCACGTATTTTTACCCTCTTAATTAAAGAATTTAGAAATGTCTTGGAGTCCTGTAATAGACATTTGTATACGTAACCAAATAAAGAAAAATCACGACGATAGCCAATTGTGTTTCAAATAAGGTATGGACGATTCATAAAAAACACTCTTTGTCACTTTTTACTGCTTGGGAGTCGAATTAAAAAAATTCCTAAAACTAATTTTTGAGTATTTACGTAAGCAATATTTTAAAGTGAATACCAACTCTTTACACCGAAGGATTCGTTAGATATCGATAGTTAATCGGAAATACATTTAAGATTTTTTCACTCCCTTAATTGTTGAATTTCAAAAAATACTTAAATTTATTAATATGCATTTTATGAGTGTCCTATTAAAGAAAAAAATGTCACGATGAAAGGACGTCGGGTTCGAGCTCTATCTACGTACCTTCGGAAACACTTTTCACACTTTTTCACCTCCTTAGAGGTCGAATTTCGAAAAATCCTTTCTTAGTGCTCGCCTACGACCTGAGGGGAACCCCCACAAAAGATTTCACGATTCTAGGTCCCGTGGTTTGGGCTGCAGTTTGATATGTCAGTGTTCATCTCCCTCTCTCTCTCTATAAATAAATAAATAAATAAATACATATATATATATAAATGAAAGCTGACTGATTGACTGACTGACTGACATATCAAACTGCAGCCCAAACCACTGGACCTAGAATCGTGAAATTTTTTGTGGGGGTTCCCTTCAGGTCGTAGGCGAGCACTAAGAGGGGATTTTTCGAAATTCGACCTCTGAGGTGGTGTAAAGGGGGGAAATGTGTTTCCGAAGAAACGTCGATAGAGTTCGAACCCGACGGCGAATCGTCGTGATTTTTACTTTAATAGGACACTCGTAAAAATCCTTATTAGCCAATTTAAGGATTTTTCGAAGTTTAACATTCAAGGGGCTGAAAAGACCTTAAATGTGTTTCCAATTAACTATCTATATCTATCGAACCCTTCGGGATAGAGAGTTGATATTCACTTCTAAATATTGCTTATGTAAATACCCAAAAAGTAGTTTTAGGTTTTTTGAAATTCGGCCCCCAGGCAGTAAAAAGGGGCAAAATGTGTTTTTAATGAATCGTCTATATCTTTGAAACACAATTGGCTATCGTCGTGATTTTATTTTAAATTGGCTACTTTTACAAATGTCTATGACAGGACTAAAAGACGTTTCGAAATACTTTATTTAAAGGGGTGAAAATACGTGAAATGTGTTTTCGATTATCCTTCCATATCTATCGAATCAATCGAGATATCGAAGTGCTTTTTGCTTTAAATTGGTGCTTTTGTAAATATCCCAAGTACCATTTAAAATATATTTTCTGAATTCGGCCATAAACTGGTTAAAAAAGGGGTAATATGAGTTTTCGACTCACATTCGATGTATATCGATCCCATAGTTTTTTATATAGCGACGTGATTTTTATTTAGGATTGACGCTTACTCAAATACCTAAAAATTAATTTCAGTAATTTTCGAAATTCGCCACCTAAGGAAGTGAAAAGGGGTGAAAAGTGGTGAAAAGCGTTTTCAATTAATCGTTGATATAGCTTGAACCCAGCGGGCTAATGTTGTATTTTTTACGTTCACGAGATACCAATAAAGTATTCTAAAGCGTAATTTAAGGGTTTTTCGAAATTTACTCTCTTAAGTGGTAAAATGACCTTGAACGTGTTTTAGGTAAATCCTCGATATCTATCGAACCCGTCGAGATATACAATTAGTTTTTGCTTCAGGATGATGATTACAGAAATTATCGCGAAACGGTTTTCAGATTTTTGGAAATACGATTTCTTAATACTGTGCAGGGGTAATATGTGTTTTTTTTAGTGAAAGATCGATTTTGATTCGACTGAACGGCCTAGCGATGTGATTTACTCTTCAGTTGGACACTTATACAAATGTCTAAGATGTAAATTTAAAATACTTCGAAATTCGACACCTAAAAGGGTGAAAAAGCACAAAATTTGTATTCCATCAACCCACGATATCTATCTAACCAGTAGCGATATTGAGTGTTATTCGCGTCAGAGTGATGATAACGTTAATATTAAAAAAAAATATGTATGTCATTTTTTTTCTTTACAAGAAATGTGATTATTAAGAATAAAACTTAGTTGGTCAATATTCAAGGCAGACGATCCGAAAAACAGGAACGAGCAGCGAGAAACAACCTATACAGGAGTTTCACTCTACAGTAACCTATCGAGACGTGGTGTTATACAACCTCTATGAGCCCAGTAAAAAGATATTTCATTTTTATTTTAATAAATTTTATTTTCATGAATTATTTCGACGTTACGTGACGCAGTTGTTTGTTACTCAGGTCTAAAATCCGGGAGGTTCTGGGCTCGAATTCCGTTAAAAGCTGCGTGCGAACGTTCAATTCTGACAACAAAACTACAAGGCAGATCGAATTAGTGCAATTGACATGTAATCTTTAAAAGGGGTAAAATTGCAGTTCGCTTTCCACTTAGGTTCCTCTACAATATCAGCTGACATATTGTCGGATTACTGCCAAAAGTGATTAAGTCATAAATGCTATTTCGTTTAAAAATAGTATTAAATTGTAGATATTAGCAAAAAATGTTGTATGTTACTATACTGTGACACAAAAGGACGAAACGACGAATAGACTTTAAACTTGGGCAATTGTTCATGAACAACATATACATATTCCTAGCATTTTTATAGTTTTATCTCATTTTGACTTTGTCACTTTTGGCAGTAAACCGACGATATATCATCTCACTAATCTCAGGTTTGGGGCACCAAATACGTTTCCGCGAAACCTTTACCCTCTGAAACTTTGTAATGTCAATAAAGTTAAAGTTAATATTTTGAAAATATATAATTAAGAGCACCGTCGCCAATGGTTGTGCACAGGATAAACAGATATTTCTCATTCGATTAACCTCTTACCTTAGATGTCTGTAATTACCCCACAACGTCAAATAGGCAGAGCTATAAATAAGGCCCAGGCGAAGTCGCTGTTAGTGGCAGGGACAAACTTAAAACTGCTTTTCGCGTGGACAGCTATAGCTACTTATCCTGCTGTAGAATTAGTTCAACTATCCACTTGGACATTCTAACACTTGATGACTGAAGTACCAATCTTGTGTACAAAAAGGTTTTTAAATTAAAGTAAATATTATCAGTTATGAATAATACTTGCGAGCAAAGCCGCGGGGGACTGCTAGTATATATATATATATATATATATATATATATATATATATATATATATATATATATATATATATATATATATATATATATATATATATATGAAATCTGACTGCCTAACATATCAAACTGCAGCCCAAACCACTGAACCTAGAATCGTGAAATTTTTGTGGGGGTTCCCCTCAGGTCGTAGGCGAGCACTAAGAAAAGATTTTTCGAAATTCGACGTCTAAGGGGGTGAAAAGGGGTGAAATGTGTTCCTGGAGAAACGTCGATATAGCTCGAACACGATGGCCTATCATCGTGATTTTTACTTTAATAGGACACTCGTAAAAATGCATATTAGCCAATCGAAGAATTTTTCGAAATTCAACAATTAATTAGGGCTAAAAGTCTTTAAATGTGTTTCCAATCAACTATCTATATCTATAGAACCTTTCGGGATAGAGAACATTCACTTAAAAATATTGCTTACATAAATACCCAAAAAGTAGTTTTAGATTTTTTTTAAATTCGACCCCCAGGCAGTAAAAAGGGGCATAATGTGTTTTTTTTTTAATAGTGTAAGTTATATCTTTGAAACACAATTGGCTACCGTCATGATTTTTACCTAAATTGGTTATGTATACAAATGCCTACGACAGTACTCCAAGACGTTTCAAAATTCTTTAACTAAGGGGGTGAAAATACATTAAATGTGTTTTCGATTATCCCTCCATATCTGTAGAACCAATCGAGATATCGAAGTGCTCTCTATTTAAATTGATGCTCTTGTAAGTGTCCCAAGTACCTTTAAAATATATTTTACGAATTCGGCCCTAAACCGGTTAAAAAAGTGGTAAAATTTGTTTTCGATTCTCTATCGATATATATCGATCCCAATGATTTTATATAGCGACGTCATTTTTGTTTAAGTTTGATGCTTACTCAAATACCTGAAAAATAATTTCACGAATTTTTGAAATTCGCCACCTAAGGAGGCGAAAACGGGTGAAAAATTAGTGAAAAGTGTTTACAATTAATCGTCGATATATCTTGAACCCAGCGGGCTAATGTTGTATTTTTCACGTCCGCGAGACATCAATAAAGTATTTTAAAATGTAATTAAAGGGTTTTCCGAAATTTACTCTCCTAGATGGTAAAAAGACCATGAACGTGTTTTAGATAAATCCTCGATGTTTATCGAACCCGTCGATATATACAATTAATTTTTACTTCAGGATGATGATAACAGAAATGATCGCAAACGGTTTTAAGATTTTTCGAAATTCGATTTCTTAGTACTGTGTAGGGGTGATATGTGTTTTTTTAGTAAATGATCGATTTTGATTCGACTGAACGGCCTAACGATGTGATTTACACTACAATTGGATACTTATACAAATGTCTAAGATGTGAATCTAAAATATTTCGAAATTCGTCACCCAAAAGGGTGAAACAACTCAAAATTTGTTTTCTATCAACCCACGATATCTATCTAACCAGTAGCGATACTGAGGTGTTCGCGTTAGAGTGATGCTTACGTAATTATTTTAATTTATATACATATGTACGTTTTTTACTTTATAAGATAACGTGATTATTAAGAATAAAACTAAGTTGGTCAACATAAGGCAGACCATCAGAAAAGCCGAAACGAGCAGCGAGAAATATCCTTTACAGGAGTTTCACTCTACAGTAACCTATAGATATGTGGTGTTGTACAACCTCTATGATCCCGGGACATTTTTAAATTAAATTTTATTTTCATGAATTATTTCGACGTTACGTGACGTAGTTGTTTGTTACTTAGGTCTAAATTACGGGAGGTTCTGGGCTCGAATTCCGTTAAAAGCTGTGTGCGTACGTTCAATTCTAACACACAATAACTACAAGGGACAACGAATTAGTGCAATTTACATGTAGTCGTTTACAAGTGGTGAAATTGCAGTTCGCTTTCCACTTATGTTCCTCTACATCAGCTGACATATCGTAGGTATACTGCCAAAACTGATTAAGTCGTAAATGTTATATTGTTTAAAATCACTATTGAATTGTAGATATTAACAAAAATTTTGTAAGTTACTATACTGTGACAAAACAGTACGAAACGACCAATATATTTTAAATTTTAAACTTGGGCAATTATTCGTGAACAACATATACATATTCCTAGCATTTTTATAATTTTATCTCATTTTGACTTGGTCACATTTGGCAGTAAACCGACGATATATCATCTCACTAATCTCAAGTTTGGGGCGCCAAATACGTTTCCACGAAACCTTTACCCACTGAAACTTTGTAGTGGCATTTAAATTCAAGTGAATATTTTGAAAATATATAATTAAGGGCTCCGCCACCATTGGTTGTGAACAGGGTAAATCAGACGATTTCATTCGATTAACCTCTTACCTTAGGTGTCTGTAATCACCCCACAACGTCAAACTGGCAGGGCTACAAATAAGGCCCAGGCGAAGTCGCTGTTAGTGGCAGGGACAATCTTAAGACTGCTTTACGCGTGGACAGCTATAGCTACTTATCCTGCAGCAGAATTAGTTCAACCTTCTAACACTTGATGACTTAAGTACCAATCTTGTATACGAAGAGGTTTTTTCATTAATGTAATCATTACGAGTTACGAATAATATTTACTTTCATTAAAAAACCTCTTTGTACACAAGATTGGTACTCCAGTCATCAAGTGTTAGAATGTCCAAGCGGCTAGTTGAACTAACTCTGCAGCAGAATTAGTAGCTATAGCTGTCCACGCGTAAAGCAGTCTTAAGATTGTCCCAGCCACTAACAGCGACTTCGCCTGGGCCTTATTTGCAGTCCTGCCAATTTGACGTTGTGGGGTGATTACAGTCACCTAAGGTAAGAACTTAATCAAATAAAAACATATTATTTATCATGTGCACAACCACTGCTGACGGTGCCATCATTTATATATTTTAAAAATATTCATTTGAATTTTATTGTCATTACAAAGTTTCAGTTTGTAAAGGTTTTGCGGAAACGTATTTGGTGCCCCAAACCTGAGATTAGTGAGATGATGCATCGTCGGTTTACTGCCAAAAGTGACCAAGTCAAAATGAGATAAAATTATAAAAATGCTAGGAATATATAGGCCTATATGTTGTTCACAAACAATTGCCCAAGCTTAAAGTCTATTCGTCGTTTCGTACTGTTGTGTCACAGCATAGCAACTTTCCACATTTTTGTTACTATATACAATAAAAAGTGTTTTTAAACAAAATAACATTTACGACTTGGGAGGGCGTGGTACATAATTCAACGCTAAAAACATTTATCTACAACTGTAGGTTTCTTGAAGCCAATTTGCGAAAATTGAACAACAATCCTAGACAATAGTTTTAGACAACGTTTTAAACAAAATTGTTTCCAGTGTTACGAACTTCTGAGGCACAATCTCTGACGCCGGAACCTCGTGCGGTGCAAGAGATCACGCGTAACGAATTAATAATTCTGGATAAATTTTTACTCATAAAGTTGGCATATACCATTATCTAGGATTGTCATTGAGTATTTTATCAATATTTGCTTCGAAAAAAGCGTAGAAATCAATTTATGCTTTCAGAGTTTATTTATAACGTAAAACTTAACTTGATTGTCAATTACCACAGCAAACGATGTTCACTTATTTCTTTTGAATATTTTATTTTACGGAAATACTCAAAATTATTTTTGCGATTAGTACATATTTTGAAAACGAGTGAAATTAAAATAATAATTATCGCTTTTCCTTTCTTTTTTTTTTGTCTATTTGAATGTGGAGGTTTTTTTCTTTTTCGTACGTGATGAGGCGCGCACCAACATATATTTTCGCAAGGTGCCCAAACCTCAAGAGTTGCTTTCATTACATTTAAATTGCTGACCAAAACTCTCTCACTCACTCGCTTGAAATCACGAAATCAATAAAAATAAAAAACTATAATTTTTATAATATTTAATATGATACATATGTATGTCTCTATAGTAAAATAATGTGAAAAATTCTCGCGTTTTCATTTAAAAATTAATTTACTACTTATGCGCGAACATTTACAGATGTTAAAACTTTTTCAAATGAAAACGCAAGAGAAATGCAAAATTCGCGTTATTTTTGGACAGCAAATTAGACTACAAGTGACTAGACTCGTACGACGTCTCCCGCTGGCCGATATTGACGTGACTTGCCGCGGAGAATGCTTACACGATAGAGAGAGCAATCTCTCTAAAGACGTAACACACGTAAATGACAACACATAAAAGTTCGTGGCCAATTGAATCACAGATTATGATGTCATGTATAGGAATGGAAGTTTAGTCTGCAAGCAAATTATAACCACAATTTTGCAAGTCTCTTTCTATGCCAAATCGCAGGAGAGATATGTAAGCATGGGGAGGATACATCTTCTTTAGTAGGATGTACTGAAGTGGCCTTGTGGTCGTTAGTATAGTAGAATGATGACGAACCTTGCAGTTACGTCACAAGAGGCAGGCCAACATGACTATCATGTCTCATTTGACGATAATCCAGCAATGGCTTTGCTGGCACATTTACAAATCTCGCTCGCATTACAAACTACTAATTTCTACAATACAACAACATATCCATAAACAAGTTGACAAACGCTCATTTAGTACAACTACGTCAAATTTTTTCGATTACCAGTAATATTTCTCAAAAATTTAATTATGTACAACTCAGACGATTTTATCACATGACTGACTTATGCACGTTGCAGACGGTAATGTTTTGTGTTTCGTATGGCGCAGTAGCGCAACACATGTTTTTTATTTAAGGGCGCGGTCTACCACAATTTTCATCATCATTATTTTATTTTGTATTTGTACCAGAGAATTTTTTTCTTGTTTCAGACACAAAATGTCACTAAATTTGGCTCTTACGAATTTTTTTTATCTCTCATAGTTTTCGCGTAATGGCTTATTTAAAGTCATATTTTGCATGATTCCGTTTTAACGACTACACTAAAACCAACTGATATACCAAACTCAAAAAAAATCACAGTGGATAAAGACATTGCAGGCTACAATGGCATGCTCATAAAATTAAAGAATAGGCGTTATTTGTATTTTAAAAAAAATATTCAACTTTTTAAATTTTTATTTTTAGTTTCAGCAATTTTTTAAAATTCAGATAATTTTAATTCTTAAATTTCATGAGCACGTCATTGTAGCCTGCAATGTCTTTATCCACTGTGCTTTTTTTGAGTTTGGTATATCAGTTGGTTTTAGTGTAGTCGTTAAAACTGAAACATGCAAAAATATGACTTTAACAAGCCATTACGCAAAAACTATTAGAGATAAAAAAAATTTCACAAGAGCCAAATTTAGTCACATTTTGTGTCTAAAATAAGAAAAAAATATCTGGTACAAATAAAAAATTTAAAAAAATGGTTATGAAAATTGCGGTAGACCGCGCCCTTAAGGATTGTACTTCGACAATATTTTAAAATATAAATAACGACTTTAGAAAGTATTTTTGACTAACAGATTGCTATTTTGTAAACATTCAAACCACGTTTTACTACAACAATTATACCATACACAAACTACTAATCTCATAAATAACAATTACTTACATATTTAAAAATGTATAAAATTGCCATGACATGTATATGGGAGGAATTCCTTCTTAAATATTCATAGTTTTTCTTTTATTTTTTGTACGGAAACAGAAAAAAAGCAAACAATAATCCCCGTCGTTTACACTTATTTTTTTTGTGAACAATATTTTAGTTTTGATAAAAATGTCGGGCCGGTAATATTGCAGCATTTTACGGCCTAGTGAGAATAAGAATATGTTATTTAACATGCTAGGCCTAATGAACAACACAAACATATTTTAGAAGATTATATCTAACGTATTGTTTCTCTTTGGCTTATATAGGCAGATGGCAACGTACAGAAACACATTTGGTCGTAACTATGTAGTTTGCCTCCTGTCTATATTAAATATACTGTACATTGCTAAATGGACCAATGCACATTTCGGAATAATGATACGTGATAAAGAAAACACGATCGTATTATTCGATAGTGCAGTACAGTAGTCTACACATTTTGGCAAAATCTGTGTAATTTGCAAGTCCGCTTGAGATTTGCAACAATTATACTCCGTTTGACAACTGCAGTAAACGTTGATCGTGCCAGGGGCACAATATTTTCTGCGCCTATGTGAAAATATGCCCGTGAGGAAATTGACATCATAATAATTACTATGCCTAAGAGTAAATTGACATAACAATATTTACTGTATCTATGTGGAAACAGACAAAACACGATATAAGTTTATTAGCAAAAATGTCGACTAAAATTCCAATAAAACTGTACTGCACCTTAACAGAAATGACCAAAGTTGCTGACGATTGGTATGGAAATGTTTTGGCAACTGGTTTGCAAGTTTTTAATTGCAGAAGTATTTGTGTGCGCTTGACGGAGAAGAGAAAGTGCGGAGATATACAGTCGCAAATCTTGTTAAACCACTTAGCGCTCAGCTAAGCAAGTTTACTGGCACACAGTGGAGAAAACGGCAATGTTCTGAGTCAAGGTCAACAATTGGTCAAACACGACAGACTAAGTCAATATTTGTCGAGGAGCATAGATCTCACAGCAGATAAGATTGCACAGTGATCGTGCAATGTCTACAATTGCCGAGAGTAAACAGTCGGTAAGGTAGAAATACTGTGTGTAGCGTAATTACAACTGGCAGATGTAACAGTGGATAGTGCGCTCGCCTCTCAACATTATCTTCTGGGCTCGTACCTAGACGTGGTTCAATCCAGACTTTTCTCATAAATGAAATGAAGAGGGCGTAGTCGTTAGCGGGAAGGTTTTCTCAGGGCACTTCAATATACCCTGTTCTTGCATTCCGTAGATTCACTTCATATCATGATTAACGGCTCTGCTGATATCAACAGGCACTTAGGGGAAGTCAGTTGTCTAGGTGTCAAGCTTGGACCTGGAATGCTCTACCCTCAAAACACTGGAGCTTCACATCATACAATGATTCAAGCCTCGGATGACATTTACAGGTCCACAGAGGAAGCCTGATGTCTAGGTGTCAAGTTTGGATATGGAGTGCTCTACCTTCTATACACTGGTAACTTCATTTCATACAATGATTCCGGGCTCGGCTGACATCTACCGGCGTTCAGGGAAGGTCTGCTGTCTAGGTGTCAAGCTTGGACCTGGAGTGATCTACCCTCCATACATTGGCAGCTTCACATTATAACATGATTGAGGCCTTGGCCGATAACTACAGGAGCCCAGTGGAAGTCTACTGCCTTGGTGTCAAGCTTGGACATGAAGTTCTCTACCCTCCATACATTGGCAGCTTCACATCATACTATAATTGAGGACTTGGCTGATAACTACAGGCACTCAGTGGAAGTCTGCTGTCTAGGTGTCAAGTTTGGACCTGAAGTAATCTACCCTCCATACACTGGAAGCTTCACATAACACCATGATTGAGGACTTGGCTGATAACTACAGGTGCTCAGTGGAAGTCTGCTGTCTAGGTGTCAAGCTTGGACCTGAAGTTCTCTACCCTCCATACACTGGCAGCTTCACATCATACCATGATTGAGGACACGGCTGATAACTACAGGTGCTCAGTGGAAGTCTGCTGTCTAGGTGTCAACCTTGGACTTGGAGTGCTCTACCCTCCATACACTGGCAGCTTCACATCATACCATGATTGAGGACTTGGCTGATAAATACAGGCGATCAGTGAAAGTCTGCTGTCTAGGTGTCAAGCTTGGACCTGGGGTGCTCTACCCTCCATAAACAGGCAACTTCACATCATACCTTGATTGAGGACTTGGCTTATAACTACAGGCGGACAGTGAAAGTCTACTGTCTAGGTGTCAAGCTTGGACATGAAGTTCTCTACCCTCCATACATTGGTAGCTTCACATCATACTATAATTGAGGACTTGGCTGATAACTACAGGCACTCAGTGGAAGTCTACTGTCTTGGTGTCAAGCTTGGACCTGGGGTCCTCTACCCTCTATAAACAGGCAGCTTCACATCATACCATGATTGAGGACTTAGCTTATAACTACAGGCGGTCAGTGGAAGTCTGCTGTCTAGTTGTCAAGCTTGGACCTGAAGTTCTCTACCTTCCATACACTGGCAGCTTAACATCATACCTTGATTGAGGACTTGGCTGTTAACTACAGGCGCTCACTGGAAGTATGCTGTCTAGGTGTCAAGCTTGGACCTGAAGTTCTCTACCCTCCATACACTGGCAGCTTCACATAACACTATGATTGAGGAAATGGCTGATAATAACACGCGCTGAGTAGAAGTCTGCTGTCTAGTTGTCAAGCATAGACCTGAAGTTCTCTACCCTCCATACACTGGCAGCTTCACATCATACCATGACTGAGGAAATGGCTGATAATAACACACGTTCAGAAGAAGTCTGCTGTCTAGGTGTCAAGCTTGGACCTGGGGTGCTCTACCCTCCATAAACAGGCAGCTTCACATCATACCTTGATTGAGGAAATGGCTGATAATAACACACGTTCAGAGGAAGTCTGCTGTCTAGGTGTCAAGCTTGGACCTGGGGTCCTCTACCCTCTATAAACAGGCAGCTTCACATCATACCATGATTGAGGACTTAGCTTATAACTACAGGTGGTCAGTGGAAGTCTGCTGTCTAGTTGTCAAGCTTGGACCTGAAGTTCTCTACCTTCCATACACTGGCAGCTTAACATCATACCTTGATTGAGGACTTGGCTGTTAACTACAGGCGCTCACTGGAAGTCTGCTGTCTAGGTGTCAAGCTTGGACATGAAGTTCTCTACCCTCCATACACTGGCAGCTTCACATAACACCATGATTGAGGAAATGGCTGATAATAACATGCACTCAGTGGAAGTCTGCTGTCTAGGTGTCAAACTTGGACATGAAGTTCTCTACCCTCCATACACTGGCAGCTTCACATCATACCATGATTGAGGACACGGCTGATAACTACAGGCGCTCAGTGGAAGTCTGCTGTCTAGGTGTCAACCTTGGACTTGGAGTGCTCTAC
>PNEQ01107105.1:13643-32068 GCA_003012365.1 Medauroidea extradentata | reverse complement strand
ACTATCACTATTGGTGTTTTTTTGTTTACATTAGTCAACTAAACTATCACTATTGGTGTATTTTATTACTTATATTCGACTTTAGTAACACTATTGCTGTATTTTATTAACATAATTCTACTTTACTATCACTAGTGGTGTTTTTTATTAATATTATTCGACATTACTATCATTATTGGTGTATTTTATTAACATTATTATAATTAACTATCACTATTGGTACATTTTATTAACATTATTCGACTTTATTATTACTACTGGTGTATTTTATTAACATTATTCTACTTTACTATCACAATTGGTGTATTTTATTAATTTTATTCTACTCTACTATTATTACTGGTGTATTTTATTTACATTATTCTACTTTATTATCACTATTGTTTAATTTTATTACCATTATTCGAATTTCCTATCACTATTGGTGTATTTTATTAATATTTTTCGTCTTTACTATCACTATTGGAGTATTTTATTAACATTATTCGACTTTATTATTACTACTGGTGTATTTTAATAACATTTTTTACTTTACTATTACTACTGGTGTATTTTATTAACATTAGTCAATTTAACTAACACTATTGGTGGATTTTATTAATATTATTATAATTTACTTTTATTATTGGTGCATTTTATTAACATTATTCGACTTTACTATCACTACTGGTGTATTTTATTAACATTATTCTACTTTACTATCAATATTGGTGTATTTTATTAATATTATTCGACATTACTATCACTATTGGTGTATTTTATTAATATTATTCGACTTTACTATTACTATTGGTGTATTTTATTAACATTATTCGACTTTAATATTACTATTGGTGTATTTTAAAATATTATTCTACTTTACTATTACTACTGGTGAATTTTATTAACATTATTCTACTATAATATTACTACTGGTGTACTTTATTAACATTATTCTACTTAACTATCACTATTAGTGTATTTTATTAACATTATTCGACTTTACTATCAATATTAGTGTATTTTATTAACATTATTCGACTTTATTATTACTACAGGTGTATTTTAATAACATTTTTCTACTTTACTATTACTACTGGTGTATTTTATTAACATTAGTCACTTTAAATATCACTATTGGTGTATTTTATTAATACTATTATAATGTACTATTATTATTGGTGCATTTTATTAACATTATTCGACTTTACTATCACTATTGGTGTATTCTATTAACATTATTCTACTTTACTATCACTATTGGTGTATTTTGTTAATAATATTCGACTTTACTATCACCATTGGTGTATTTTATTAATATTATTAGACTTTACTATCACTATTGGTGTATTTTATTAACAATATTCGACATTACTATTACTACTGTTGTATTTTATTAACATTATTTGACTTTACTATCACTATTGATGTATTTTATTAACAATATTCTACTTTACTATTACAACTGATGTATTTTATTAACATTATTCGACTTTACTATCACTATTGGTGTATTTTATTAACAATATTCTACTTTACTATTACTACTGGTGTATTTTATTAATATTATTCGACTTTACTATCACTATTGGTGTATTTTATTTACATTATTCGACTTTATTATTACTACTGGATTATTTTATTAACATTATTCTACTTTACTATTACAAATGGTGTATTTTATTAACATTAGTTACATTAACTATCACTATTGGTGTATTTAATTAATATTATTATAATTTTCTATCACTATTGGTGCATTTTATTAACATTATTCTACTTTACTATCACTATTGGTGTATTTTATTAACATTATTCTACTTTACTATCATTATTGGGTATTTTATTAACATTATTCTACTTTACTATTAGTTCTGGTGTATTTTATTAACATTATTCTACTTTACTATCACTATTGGGTATTTTATTAACATTATTCTACTTTACTATTACTACTGGTGTATTTTATTAACATTATTCTACTTTACTATCACTATTGGGTATTTTATTAACATTATTCGACTTTACTATCACTATCGGTGTATTTTATTAACATTATTCTACTTTACTATCACTATTGGATATTTTATTAACATTATTCGACTTTACTATCACTATTGGTGTTTTTTATTAACATTATTCTACTTTACTATCACTATTGGGTATTTTATTAACATTATTCTACTTTACTATTACTACTGGTGTATTTTATTAACATTGTTCTACTTTACTATCACTATTGGGTATTTTATTAACATTATTCGACTTTACTATCACTATCGGTGTATTTTATTAACATTATTCTACTTTACTATTACAACAGGTGAATTTTATTAACATTATTCTACTTTACTATCACTATTGTGTATTTTATTAACATTATTCGACTTTACTATCTCTATTGGTGTATTTTATTAACATTACTCTACTTTACTATTCTATTGGGTATTTTATTAACACTATTCTACTTTACTATCACTATTGGTGTATTTTATTGACATTATTCTACTTTACTATTACTTCTGGTGCATTTTTTAACATTATTCGTCTTTACTATCACTATTGGTGTATTTTATTAATATTATTCGACTTTACTATCACTATTGGTTTATTTTATTAATATTATTCGACTCTATTATTACCACTGTTGTATTTTTTTAACATTATTAGACTTTACTATCACTATTGGTGTATTTTGTTAACTGTTGTCCACTTGACTATCAATTATGGCCTATTTTATAAACATTAGTCAACTTGACTATAACTATTGGTGTTTTTATTAACATTATTCTACTTTACTATTACTACTGGTGTATTTTATTAACATTTATTCGTCTTTACTATCACTATTGATGTATTTTATTAATATTATTCTACTTTACTATCACTATTGGTGTATTTTATTAACATTATTCGATTTTATTATAACCACTTGTGTATTTTTTTAACGTTATTCGATTTTATTATCACTATTGGTGTATTTTGTTAACAGTAGACCACTTGACTCGCAATTATGGCCTTTTTTATAAACATTAGTCAACTTGACTATAACAACTGGTGTTTTTATTAACATTGTTCTACTTTACTATTACTACTGGTATATTTTATTAACATTAGTCACTTTAACTATCACTTTTGGTGTATTTTATTAATATTATTATAATTTACTATCACTATTGTTGCATTTTATTAACATTATTCGACTTTACTATCACTATTGGTGTATTTTATTTACATTATTCGACTTTACTATCATTAGTGGTGTATTTTATTAACAATTTTCGACTTTACTATCACTATTGGTGTATTTTGTTAACAGTAGTCCACTTGAAAATCAATTATGGCCTATTTTATAAACATTAGTCAACTTGACTATTACTACTGGTGTATTTTACTAACATTATTCTACGTTACTATCACTACTGATGTATTATATTAACATTAGTCACTTTAACTATCACTTTTGGTGTATTTTATTAACATTATTCTACTTTACTCCTAATATTAGTGTATTTTATTAACATAATTCGACTTCACTATCACTATTTGTGTATTTTATTAATATTATTCGACTTTAATTTAATAATGGTGTATTTTATTAACATTATTCGACTTCATTATCACTATTGGTGTATTTTATTAACATTATTCTACCTTACTATTACTACTGGTGTATTTTATTAACATTATTCGACTTTACTATCAATATTGGTGTATTTTATTAACATTATTCGATTTTACTATTACTACTGGTGTATTTTATAAACATTATTCGACTTTCCTATCACTATTGATGTATTTTGTTAACAGTAGTCCTTTTGAATATGAATTATGGCCTATTTTGTAAACATTAGTCAACTTGACTGTTACTACTGGTGTATTTTATTAACATTATTCTACTTTACTATTACTACTGGTATATTTTATTAACATTATTTTACGTTACTTTCACTATTGGTGTATTTTAATAACGTAATTCAGCTTTACTATTACTACTGGTGTATTTTATTAACATTATTCGACTTTACTATTACTATAATTGTATTTTATTAACATTATTCTACTTAACTATTACTACTGGTGTATTTTATTAACATTATTCTACTTCACTATCACTATTGGTGTATTTTATTAACATTATTCTACTTTACTATCACTTTTGGTGTATTTTATTAACATTATTCGACTTTACTATTACTATAAGTGTATTTTATTAACATTATTCTACTTTACTATTACTACTGGTGTATTTTATTAACACTATTCGACTTCACTATCACTACTGGTGTATTTTATTAACATTATTCGACTTTACTATCACTATTGGTGTATTTTATTAATATTATTCTACTTTACTATCACTATTGGTGTTTTTTTTTTTAACATTACTTGACTTTACTATTAATTCTGGTGTATTTTATTAACATTGTTCGACTTAACTATTACTACTGGTGTATTTTAATAACATTATTCGACTTTACTATCACTATTGGTATATTTTGTTAACATTAGTCAACTTGACTATCAATTATGGCCTATTTTGTAAACATTAGTCAACATGACTATTACTACTGGTGTATTTTACTAACATTATTCTACTTTTCAATAACTACTGGTGTATTTTATTAAAATTATTCTACTTTACTATCACTATTGGTGAATTTTATTAACATTATTCGACTTTACTATCACTATTGATGTATTTTATTAATATTATTCGACTTTTCTATTTCTACTGGTGTATTTTAATAACATTATTTGACTTTACTATTACTACTGGTTTATTTTATTAACATTATTCGACTTTACTATCACTATTGGTGTATTTTGTTATACATTATTCTACTTTACTATCACTATTTGTGTATTTTATTAACATTATTCGAATTTACTATCACTAATTGTGAATTTTATTAACATTTTCGACTTTACTAAAATTACTGGTGCATTTTATTAACATTATTCGACTTTACTATTTCTATTGGTGTATTTTATGAACATTATTCTACTTTACTATCACTATTGGTGTATTTTGTTAACAGTAGTCCACTTGACTATCAATTATGGCCAATTTTATAAACATAAGTCAACTTTACTATCACTATTGGTGTATTTTATTAACATTATACGACTTTACTATCACTATTGGTGTATTTTATTAATATTATTCGACTTTACTGTCACTACTGGTGTATTTTATTAACATTATTTGACTTCACCATCACTTTTGGTGTATTTTATTAACATTATTCTATTTTAATATTACTACTGGTGTATTTTATTAACATTATTCGACTTCACTATCACTATTGGTGTATTTTATTAACATTATTCTTCTTTACTATTACCACTGGTGTATTTTATTAACATTATTTTACTTTACTATCACTATTGGTGTGTTTTATTAACATTATTCGACTCCACTTAAACTACTGGTGTATTTTATTAACATTATTCGACTTTACTATCACAATTGGTGTATTTTATTAACATTTAACGACTTTACTATCACTACTGGTGTATTTTATTAACATTATTCGACTTTACTATCACTATTGGTGTATTTTTTTCACAGTAGTCCACTTGACTATCAATTATGGCCTATTTTATAAACATTAGTCACCTTGACTATTACTACTGGTGTATTTTATTAACATTATTCTACTTTACTATTACTACTGCTGTATTTTATTAACATTATTGGACTTTACTATCACTATTGGTGTATTTTAATAACATTATTCGACTTTATTATCACTACTGGTGTATTTTATTAACATTATTCGACTTTACTATCACTATTGGAGTATTTTGTTCACAGTAGTCCACTTAACTATCAATTATGGCCTATTTTATAAACATTAGTCAACTTGACTATTACTACCGGTGTATTTTATTAAAATTATTCTACTTTACTATTACTACTAGTGTATTTTATTAACATTATATACTTTACTATCACTATTGGTGTATTTTATTAATATTATTCGACTTTACTATCACAATTGGTATATTTTATTAACATTTTTCGATTTTACTATTACTACTGGTGTATTTTATTAACATTATTCGACTTCACTGTCACTATTGGTGTATTTTATTAACATTATTCTACTTTACTATTACTACTGGTGTATTTTATTAACATTATACTACTTAACTATTAATATTGGTGTATTTTATTAACATTATTCGACTTTACTATCACTATTGGTGGAATTTATTAACATTATTCGACTTTACTATCACAACTGGTGTATTTTATTAACATTATTCGACTTCACAATCACTTTTGGTGTATTTTATTAACATTATTCGAATTTACTATTACTACTGATGTATGTTATTAACATTATTCGACTTCACTATCACTATTGGTTTATTTTATTAACATTATTCTACTTTAATATTACTACTGGTGTATTTTATTAACATTATTCTACTTTAATATCACTATTTGTGTGTTTTATTAACATTATTCGACTTTACTAACACTATTTGTGTATTTTATTAACATTATTTTACTTTACTACCTCTATTTTTTTTATAAACATTATTCGACATTACTATCATTATTGGTGTATTTTATTAACATTATTCGACATTACAATTATTACTGAAGTATTTTATTAACATTATTCGACTTTACTATTACTACTGGTGTATTTTATTAACATTATTCTACTTTACTATCACTATTGGTGAATTTTGTAAACATTTGTCAACTTGACTATCAATTATGGCCTATTTTATAAACATTAGTCAACTTTACTATTAGTACTGGTGTATTTTATTAACATCATTCTACTTTACTATTACTACTGGTGAATTTTTTAACATTATTCTACTTTACTATTACTACTGGTCTATTTTATTAACATTATTCTACTTTACTATCACTATTGGTGTATTTTGTAAACAGTAGTCAACTTGACTATCAATTATGGCCAATTTTATAAACATTAGTCAACTTTACTATTAGTACTGGTGTATTTTATTAACATTATTCTACTTTACTATCACAATTGTTGTATTTTATTAACTATATTCGACTTTACTATCACTATTGGTGTATTTTATTAACATTATTCTACATTACTATCACTATTGGTGTATTTTATTAACATTATTCGACTTTACTATTACTACTGTTGTATTTTATTAACATTATTCTGCTTTACTATTACTACTGGTGTATTTTATTAACATTTTCTAATTTTCTATTACTATTGGAGTATTATGTTAACAGTAGTTCACTTGACTATAATCTATGGCCTATTTTTAAAACATTAATCAACTTGATTACTACTAATGGTGTATTTTATTAACATTATTCTACTTTACTATTACTACTGGTGTATTTTATTAAAATTATTCGACTTTACTATTACTGCTGGTGTATTTAATTAAATTTATTCGACTTTACTATCACTACTGGTGTATTTTATTAACATTCTTCGACTTCACAATCTTTTTTGGTGTATTTTATTAACATTATTCGAATTTACTATTACTACTGATGTATTTTATTAACATTATTCGACTTCACTATTACTATTGGTGTATTTTATTAACATTTTTCTACTTTAGTATTACTACTGGTGTATTTTATTAATATTATTCTACTTTACTATCACTATTGGTGTGTTTTATTAACATTTTTCGACTTTACTAACACTATTGGTGTATTTTATTAACATTATTCTACTTTACTATCACTATTGGTGATTTTGTTAACATTATTCGACATTACTATCACTATTGGTGTATTTTATTAACATTATTCGAATTTACTATTACTACTGATGTATTTTATTAATATTATTCGACTTCACTATCACTATTGGTGTATTTTATTAACATTATTCTACTTTAGTATTACTACTGGTGTATTTTATTAACATTATTCTACTTTACTATCACTATTGGTGAATTTTATTAACATTATTCGACTTTACTATCACTATTGATGTATTTTATTAACAGTATTCGACTTTACTATTACTACTGGTGAATTTTATTAACATTATTCGACTTTACTATCACTATTGGTGTATTTCGTTATACATTATTCTACTTTACTATCACTGTTGGTGTATTTTATTATCATTATTCGACTTTACTCTAACGATTGGTGTATTTTATTAACATTATTCGACTTTACTATTACTACTGGTGTATTTTATTAACATTATTCGATTTTACTATCACTATTGGTGTATTTTACTAACATTATTCGACTTTACTATCCCTATTGGCATATTTTATTAACATTACTTAACATAAATATAACTAATGGCCTATTTTATTAACATCATTAGACATTACTATCTCCATTTGTGTTTTTATTAACATTTGGCAACTTGATTATTACTATTGGTGTATTTTAATAATATTATATGACTTTATTATCACTATTAGTGTATTTTATTAACATAAGTCAACTTAGCTATTACTTGTGGCTTTTTTATTATCATTAGTCAACTTGACTATTATTAATGGCCTATTTTATTATCATAAGCAACTTGACTATTACTACTCGTGTATTTTATTAGCATTATTCGACTTTACTATCACGAATGGTATTTTTTATTAACATTATTCAACTTGACTATCAAGTATGGCCTATTTTATTGACATTAGTCAACTTGACTATAACTATTAGTGTATTTTATTAACATTTGTCGACATAACCTTTACTATTGGAAGATTTTATTAACAATATTTAACTTGATTATCACTTTTGGCCTATTTTATTAAAGGTAGTTAACTGAACTGTCACTCTTGGTTTATTTTATTAACAATATTCGACTTTATTATCGCTGTTGGTGTATTACATTAATATAAATCATCTTGAATATCACTATTGATATATTTTATTAACATTATTCAAATTTAATATCACTATTATTTATTTTGTTAATATTATTTGAATTTACTATCACTCTTAGTGTATTTTATTAACAATATTCGACTTTACTATCACTATTGGTGTTTTTTTGTTTACATAAGTCAACTAAACTATCACTATTGGTGTATTATATTACCAATATTCGACTTTACTATCACTATTGTTTTTTCATTTACATCAGTCAAGTTAACTATCACAATTGCTGTATTTTATTGTTAATAATCTACCTTACTCTTACTATTGGCGTTTTTTATTAACATTAGTCAACTTAACAATCACTAATGGAAAATTTTATAAATTTTAGTCAACTTAACTGTCACTATTGGTTCATTTTATTAACATTATTCGACTATACTCTCATTATTGTTGTATTTTATTAACATTAGTCAACTTGACTATCACTATTGGTGTATTTTATTAACATTATTAGACTTTACTATAACTATTGCTGTTATTTATTACAATAATCAACTTGACTATCACTATTGGTCTATTTTATAAATATTATTAGACTTTACGAACTCAATTGGCGTAATTGATTAACATTAGTCATCTTTACTATCACTTTTTGCATATTTTATTAATATTATTATATTTTACTATAACTATTGGTGTATTTATTAATATCAGTCATCTTGACTAACACTATTGTTGTTTTTTATTATCATTATTCGACTTTACAATCATTATTTGCGTATATTTTTAACATTAGTCAACTTAACTATCACTATTGGTTCATTTTACTAACATTATTCGACTTTACTATCCCTAATGGTGTATTTTATTAACGTAAGTCAACTAGGTTATTACTTATGGCCTAATTTATTAACATAAGTAAACCTGACCACCACTTATGGCCTATTTTATTAACATTAGTCAACTTGACTATTACAATAGGTTTATTTTATTAAAATTTTTCGAATTTAGTATCACTACTGTTGTTATTTTATTAACATTGTTCTACTTTGTTATATCTATTGGTGTAAATTATTAACATTAGTCAACGTGACTATTATTTATGACATTTTTTATTAATATTAGTCTACATGACTGTAACTATTGAGGTTTTTTATTGACATTATTATACTTTATATCACTTTTGGTAATTTTTCGACATTAGGAAACTTAACTATCACTTATGGTCTACTTTATTAACATTAGTCAACAAAACTATCACTATTGTTTTATTTTATTCGTATTATTCGACTTTACTATCACTATTGTTTTATTTTATTAACGTTAGTCAACTTGACTGACACTATTGGTATATTTTATTAATATTATTCGAATTTACTATTGCTCTTGGTGTTTTTTGTTAACATTGTTAAACTTGCTACCACTATTTGTGTATTTTATTAACATTATTTCGCTTTACTATCACTATTGTGTTATTTTATTAACACTAGTTAACTTGAATTTATCTCTTGGTCTGTCGTGTTTATATTAGTCAATGTACCTATCACAATTGGTGTATTTTATTAACATTATTCGACTTTACATTCACTATAGCTGTATTTTATTAACATTAGACAACTTGAGTATCACTATTGGTGTATTTTATTAACATTATTCTACTTAACTGTCACTATTGGTGAATTTAATAAACATTAGCCAACTTGGCTATAACTTATGACCTATTTTATTATCATTTTTTGACTTTACTATTACTATTGGTGTATTTTATAAACATTAGTCATCATGTCTATCAATATTTGCATATTTTATTAATATTAGTCAACTTTATTATCACTATTGGTTTATTTTAATAACATTATTCTACTTCACTATCACTATCGGTGTATTTTATAAACATTAGTCAACTTGACTATCACTATTTGTGTATTTCATTAACATTAGTCAACTCGACTATCAATTACGGCCTATTTTATTAATATTAGTCAACTTGCCTTTCACTATCGGTGTATCATATAAACATTATTCGACTTTACTATCACTTTTGGTGTATTTTATTAGTAATATTCGACTTAAAATCACTATTGGTGAGTTTTATATACATTAGTTAACTTGACTATCAATTATCTCCTTTTTTACTAGCATTAGTGAACTTATCTATCACTATTGGTGTATTATATTAAAATTATTTGACATTTTTATCACTATTGGTGTATTTTTTTAACATTATTCGACAATTCCTATCACTATTGGTGTATTTTAATAACATTAGTCAACTTGATTATCACTATTGGTGTATTTTATTAACATTAGTCAACTTAACTATCACTATTGATGTATTTTATTGACATTATTCGTCTTCACTATCACTATTGGTGTTTTTTTTAACATTAGTTAATTTTAATATCACTTATGGCCAATTTTATTAATATGAGTCAACTTGACTATTACTATTGGTGTATTTTATTAACTTTATTCCACTTAACTTTCACTATAGTAGTATTTTATTAACATTAGTCAACTTGAGTATCACTATTGTTTATTTTAATAACATTATTAGACTTTACTAATACTACTGGTGAATTTTATTAATATTAGTCAACTTGACTATAACTTATGACCTATTTTATTATCATTAATCGAGTTTACTAACACTATTGTTGTATTTTATAAATATTAGTCATCATGGCTATTACTATTTGCGTATTTTATTAATATTAGTCAATTTTATTATCTCTATTTGCATTTTTTATTAATATTGGTCAATTTTATTATTACTATGGTGTATTTTAATAACATTATTTGACTTTACTATCACTGTTAGTGTACTTTATTAATATTAGTCAACTTGAATAACACTATTGGTGTATTTGTTAACATTATTCAAATTTACTATCACTATGGTGTAATTTTGTTAACATTATTAGAATTTACTGTCACTCTTGGTGTATTTAATTAACAATATTCGACTTTACTATCACTGTGCGTGTATTTTATTAACATTAGTCTACTTCACTATAACTACAGGTTTATTTTATTAACATTATTCGATTTTACCTTCACTATTTTTATTTTATTAACTTTGTTCTACTTTACTGTAACTATTGGTAATTGACTATCTCTATTGATGTATTTTATTTATATTATTCGACTTTCCTTTCGCTATTGGTGTATTTTATTACCTTAAGTCAACTTGACTATCACTTATGGCCTATTTTATTAACATTAATCGACTTAACTATCACTTTTTGTTTATTTTATTAACATTAGTCAACCCGACTATCACTTATGACCTATTTTATTAATATTAGTCAACTTGACTATAACTACTTGGGTATTTTGTTAACATTATTCGACTTTACTATCACTATTGGTGTATTTTATTAACATTAGTCATCTTAACTTTCACTATTGGCCTAATTTATTAATATTGGACAACTTAACTATTACTATTGGTGTATTTTATTAACATTATTTTAATTTTCCTATCACTATTGTTGTATTTTTTAACATTAGTCAACTTGACCCTCAATTATGGCCTATTTTATTAACATTAGTCAACTTGACTATCACTATTGATGTATTTTTTGACATTATTTGACTTTACTATCACTATTCGTGTATTTTATTAACATCGTTACACACAGATACTCGTCTAATAACAGAGAAGCAGAACTACAGAGGCGGAACTAAGGCATCGAAGAAAGTTGATTGGCATGTTGCGAAAATTAGGGGTCCCCTAGTAATTATGGTTGGCAGACAACAAGTCCGTACAGTTGATTCGCGAGTTATATGACTGACTGACGCACTCAAGTATATTTCTGTTAGAACGCTGCCAAGTATTAGGTACCAATGAAGCGACATATTACTCTAAGAATTAGCCTACGAAACATTCGTACATGTAATTACTTTAGTATGGTGGACTTGAACATTTAGTTCACTTAAATGCCGCAGTTTTTTTAATGTAGTGGAAGGATTTAAAGTAACTTATGAGAATACACTTGTCAAGATTTTCGGTGTGAGCAGTTATTCTACATAGTAATTTTTTTAGAGGGGATTTTGATCACGTAATTTCTTTATAAAAATACGTACTATGTAAATCAGACTTGTATTAACAGTTTTTGTAAGTTTAAATGTTGTATTAAGGGCTCTGCCTACCTCAGAGCTCCGGCGGCAGCAAGGATAGGGCGTTAGAGGTTAAATTATATTCCTAAATATCTCAGTCACTTTCAAACCTACATATATTCCACCACTGACTTTTTTGTTCAGTACGATACGGCCCACACTGCTACGGAATATTTTAGCAAGTTATATCAATACCCTGAAAACTATGAGCAAATAAGTGTTTTCATGCCGATTAAACACTCGAAACCCTGTATTCACAAAATTCTTTTCACATTTTAATTTACGTCGCAGTATTCTCCTCTTATCAATGCGGAAAATGGTTTTTATCCAAAATCGATATCTCAAAGGGTGACAGAGCTACACGGAATTTAGTTTAACATGTTAAACCCTATCCTTTCTCCCGCTGCGCTCCGAGGTAGGCAGAAACCTTAAATGCAGGCAAACAAGAAAAATCCTTTGCTGTAGTACTACGAAGTGTTTTTTTGGTATCTGGGATCCAAATAATTTTTTTTTCTAGAAATACATGATATTTACAGTGTTAATTTTGCTGTCAGTAAGGGGAATAATAATTTGTAAGAAAACGCAGCCGATAAGTAGGCTATTAATTATATTTTGTGTTAAAAGAATTATTGCTGTAAAATATTTTTACTGGACCATCTTGGGCTAACTTGATCCATACTAAAAGACCCCTGCTTTTTCGCGAAAAGAATTCTGCCCTAGTTTGTTTCAGTACCGTACGAGCACATCTGCAGTTCTGCTTCATGGTTATTGGCAGGGTGTCTGTGTGAATAGCCGTATCTCATTTGACTGAGCCAATTACAATAATGTTCCTGCAACACCACACGGCTGTGATTTGCCGGTAGAATCCCTAGTCTCGTGAGAGTTAAAATATCCAATCACTGACCATGAAGCAGAACTGCAGATGTTCTCGTAAGGCAAGTGAGGCAAAATTATCTTCGCGAAAAACAGGGGTCCTTAACGTTCGGATTTCAAACTTGAAATTAGGTTTACGGAGTGCAAAATTAAATAAGTAAACAGATGTACTGATACGGATGTAACTTACCTGTCCAGCGAAGGCGGTCGCCATCACGAACAGAAGAACAGCTAACTCCATGACGTGTCTTGGAAGTCGTCGTGTCCGCAGTTTCTTGTCGAATGGACAGGTCAGACGCTCTAGATATATTAGGCCATCTAAAGACAAGTGTAATGTTATCAGCTGTTTGTATAAGATAATGACCAGCTGAACTCCGCGGCTGGGAAAACCTGTCACGTTCTGGCAAGGGCCCAACAACTCAAATTACTAAGAGGTGGGGTTGGCAAACGTAATAATTGCTGTTCTTATTTTTATCTTTAAGTTGGTACAATGGTTACCATCTTCGATGACAGAGGTTTGCTTTCATACAATGACTTTAAATTGGATGGTGTTATGCAGGATGGAACCAACCCACAAAGTAATTTATTTTGAGATAATCACGCCATTTATAAGAAGAAGGTAAGACGAATATCCTAGAAAAAGAACACGTATTAAATCACAATACTAGAACAAAAGGAAGAGGTCAGAAAACCAGGATTTACAAAGTTTATATGGGCACAGTAGACTTTGACCTTGAATATCTCCGCTTCAGGAATTTGTGAATTGGTTCCCTTCTGCATAACTCCATCCAATAGTGTGTGTTGCTAAAATATGGACTATGGACGTTTTGCACCTGCTTCAAGGATTCAGAAAAGGGACGGGGGGCAATATACCATTCACCCCTCCCCTTTTTATTGCGACCCTGAATTTTAGATTGTGTCCAGCTGACCACATGCAGAAGTTTCTATGCTATCAGCCAGGGGCGGTGGAAGATGTTCGTTAATTTTAATAGTTTCAATAATTTTTACATTTGTGCGAGATACGGCTTATTATTTTACAGAGATAGATTCTGCCTGGCTTTCACAGAAATGAAAGTTTTCTAACTTTAATAGTTTCGTATAATGGTGCGTCAAAGCCAAAATTTGCATAAAATGGTTCTATAAAAGAAACGAAAGCCAACAGACTTACAGAAATGAAATATTTCACAGTAAAAATCAGTGTTACGCGCTTAGTCTAGACATGTATATAAAACCGCAAGGAGTGGTTTTTGTATTTTTTTTTTTAATAGTTGAATTTGAAATAAAAAATTGCCTAATTTCGGCAATTTTTTTAAACTACGAAAATGTTCAATGCAGTGTTTTTATGCGCGTCTTGACGTAGCCCGTTACATTGTTTATCAGTGTGAATTATTTCATTTTTATACGTCAGTTGGTTTTCGTATCTTGTATAAAACCGTTTTATACATATTTTGGCTTTAATATGCCGCTATACAAAAACCACGAAAGCTAGAAAATTTACATTACTGTAAAAAGTAGTCTCAAAGTACGTCTACAAAACAAACCATATCTTGTACAAATATAAACATTATTAAAACAATCAAAATTTTGCGAGAACTCCCCCCTTAGGGGTTCAAAAATAAAATTAATACGATCACATTTTGTAGCTTTACAGATTCTATTAATTTGTTTAGTTGATTATTATCTACGTAAGAGTAGTCACGTGTTCTAGTGGAAAACCTGCGGATAAACTGTCAGTGCTTTCTTCTATTTAGCAGGCCTTTTGAGAACTTGACTATTACTGCAGATTATTATGGAGGTCATTTGACAACTATGACCCACTTGTTCGCCGCCCATGCCAGCAGCTAATGAAAGATAAGATATGGATGTAAACAGAACAAGAGGACTTTCTCCAAGTATATGCTTCACCCTCTCTTATAACTGAGTTTTCTTCTCACGTTATACTGATTTAAAATCTAAATTACCGAAAATTGACCTCTCGTTTTATTGCACTAAATTTTAATGCATTGCACTTTATTTAATTGTATTGAACTGTAGTTAGTTGCATTGCACTGGAAATAGTTGTATTTCACTGTAATTAGTTCCTTCGAATCGTAAATTGTATTGAATTGTTATCAGTTTTATTGCATTGCATTTATTTGTATTGCCGTGCAATTATTGCGCTGCACAGTATTTATTTTAATTCCGTTTTATTTAACTACACTGAACTGTAATTAATTGCATTTTACTGTACTGTAATGATTCATACTAAGAAGTATAGATATAAATATATTGTTCTTTTGCTATACTATATAAAATTGTACTGCAACTTAGTGCATTGCGTTTATTTTATCTGTATTCGAGTGTATGACGTTGCACTGCATTGTACTTCATTGCACTTCATTACGTTGCGCTGTCATCGCACTCTACTGCAATATATTGATCTTATTTAATTTAATTGGAACGCATCGCATAACACTGTATTTTATTGTGTTGCAGTGAATAGCATTGTATTGTATATATCTTTATCGTTAAGATTTACATTTAATAGCATGGGATTGTATCATTTTGTCACAAAATACTGTGTAAATATTTATTTTTGCTTATCGTATACTAATGAAAGATGCTGGTGATATTAGGAATTAAATTAATCTGAATATCTATTCTGGAAACGACTTACAGGTTATTTCTACTAGTATTTTTAACTCGTATAGTTTTGTTGCATATCCAGGTAGATTCCATTGATGCAAGGAACTTATAGTAATATCGTCTTGTACAGAGTAGCTCTGGCACTTTCACGAGGACTTTTACTTTGCAGTTACCACAGAGGGGCAAATGCCATTCTCGAGATACTTCTATCAGGACTATCCGTATTCGACAGTTTATCTTCTTAAAATATCAGTTATATTAATCACAGTAACTCGAGTCAATTAGTTTAACTATCAGTTTCAATTTATTTAACTAAAATTGAAACTATTTACCACTTATAAAAGACTACAATAAAAATGTTTTAGATAAATTATTAAAACCAGGCAATAAGCAATCAGAACAAGTAAAAGTGTAAGTGAAATAAATTTCAGAATGCAATATTATGTGACGAAAGAAGCCAACATGCATTCTCGTATAGCAAAACCTTTTCGTATGACATAAATAAGTCATTTAAATTATATGAGTTAGCACAATTTTTTGTTGTAAAACTGTTAGAATACATATAGCCAATATTTATGTGTTATTAATTTTTGGGCCAGAAAGCAAACAGTTCTAATATATATTTCTGGAATTAGTTATTGTAAATATGGTTATCGTAGCGTAGCCCAATTCTATTTTAATGGCATTATTTAGCCTATATATATTTTTGGTGAGGTTTTTACTAGTCTTGAAATTATCTACCATTTTAACGGGTTTGTTATAATTAATCCATTTAGAGTAGACCAAAAATATCTCTGCCTGTCTCCGTTTACCCTACACCGTATTTGTCACGAAAATGTCATTATGTTGGCTATTTTATTATTTTTGTTGTCTAGTGTCGATTATACTTTATATTGGTATTTATGAATAAAACACATTTAAATCCTTAAAAATATGTAGTATTACCAACAAAAACTCATACATGTGTAATAAAAAACAGTGTAAAAATTGTTCTCAAGACATAATATTTACTGCTACTAAACAAACAAATCTTTAATAACGCCAAATCAAATTAGTTTTATTGAATTAAACTTAAAATCGCTGGCGAATTTTTTTTTCGCAATGAAAATTGTTGTTCCCTCTTTCGTTTACCTCAAACACTCAAGTGTTTAGTGAAACGAAATGATTAAGGTGATTAAGGATGCGTCGACAGTTAGAACGCTGGCAACGGTTTCTTAGTGACAAAGGATATAAAATGCGTGCTCTAGAATTTTTTAAAGAAAAATATCACAAAATGTTAAATAAATACATTTTGATGATTTACTTTGGGTTTTGCGTACAGCTAAAATTAATTAAAACGATAGAAAACATCAACTATTGTCAATCTATAGTTAAAAGTTTGTGTAGTCTGTATAGACTATGAAATGATAAAAATCTATAGAAAATATTTACATTTTAAAGCGAGTTAGGTAGTTCGGGTAGCCACACAAGTGGCTTTGGTTGGTAACTTACGTATATATGAATGGTTTCAGTAGGTAGATTAAGTATGTAGATGGTTACTCTGGTAATTAGGTTAAATAGTGTGGATGTTTTGTAGGGTGGACGGTTTTTAAGGGTCGGTCGGAGATGTGTGGGTGGTTTTTGAGGGCAGATTGGATTGGTCACTTGTTTTGGAGAGTGGGTGGGATGGGTAGGTAGTTTTTGTCAGGGGTCGAATAAGAAAATTGGTTTTTGAGGGTGGGTCGGAGGAACGTAAGTCGGATGAACGTAAGTCGGAGGAGTGTAGGTCGGAGAAGGGTAGGTCGTATAGGTGGGTGGTTTGGGTTAGGGGTCGAATGGGTGAGTGGTTTTGGTTGGCGATAGAATAAGAATTGTATTTGAAGGGTGGATCGAAATAAATTAATTCGGAGGAGCGTAGGTCGGATGAGGGTAGGTCGGATGAGGGTAGGTCGGATGAGGGTAGGTCGGATGAGGGTAGGTCGGATGAGGGTAGGTCGGATGAGGGTAGGTCGGATGAGGG